>JAQIWG010009242.1:0-10798 GCA_034695025.1 Chamaedrilus cognettii | reverse complement strand
AAAGCGGATTTGAAAAAATGAGTTTTAAGCCTGGATTTAAAGGAGAAAAGGGACTTAGCCGATCTGATGTCCTCTGGTAGTTGATTCCACACGGGTCTTTCCTGTTGAAGGCGATGCATTAATGTAATTTAACTGCCCAAATTTGTTTGTTTTAAATAAATTATTCAGAAGGCAAATAAAAAATAGGTTCTGTAATAGTTTCAAAAATAAGTTAATTTTAGGGCTTTTAAAATTGATTTTTAACGAAATATTCATTGATAGCTAAGAATGTTTTGTAACTTGTGTGTCTTAGTTTAATTCTCAGTAGTTATCTGATTTCAATAGGGATTGTGTTGGATGCACGAGTCTTAGGCCATTTCTGATCTTATGTAGGCAATACGAGTCTTCTCTCAGATTCTTCAGGTATTGACAGATCGAATCATTGATGCAATAGTTCTAACTGATCTATGTTTGTTTAAATGCTACGTTTATTTTTATTTGTTTTACTAATGCACCATTCATTAATCATTCATCCATCTACTAATTAAAAATATTTTCCTGACTGAGCCTTTAGATATTCAAGTTTGACAAATCTTTGTCAATTGATTAAGTATTAAATGGATGATGACTCTGTTACATTTTTCTGTTTGTGTTTTTGGTTACAGATCTATCATAAGTGTAATCAATATGCGCGTATAAGCAACATTGTTCTGTACTTTGCAATAACATTCAACGATTGTTTTTTTCAGAGACTAACAAGACGTTTAAACAAATCATAGCACAGGAGCCTTTGGTGAACTCGTTCGAATGTTAGTTCTTTGAGATGCTACTACCAATTGTAGTTTTTATTGTTTTTGCTCATCTTGCAGTTCGTTTATTGAAATAGTCTTTGTTTTTTTCAGACTTATTGCAGCTGTGTCAATGAGGAAAAATATGATTAATTTGTTTCAGTTTTTGAGGTGTGCATAGGAGTCATAATGGGCAAGTTATACATGTATCTTGATTTACATTGCAGTCGTAAAATTGTAACTGTTCACTTTCAGAATCGGGTAAGTCAATTATTGCATAAACGTTTCAAAATATTTGGATATACTACTAAATCAATTTGATATTTTTGACAGTGACAAGCTCAGTAGGCTTTTTTAAGTCTTTTGTATAGCTTTGAGCGTTATCAAAATGACAATTTTGTTATGATCAGCTAAATTACTTCATAAATTGAGGAATTTTTTTAGGCTATGCTCCTATAAAACATCTTCGCGATTCAAAATGTGAATTAAAGTGAAGATTATGCGAATTATTGACTGTATATATTATGCTAATTATTACGCAAATGTGTTATGAGAATTATTGGCAGTAATCATGCTTTAGGCTTATGTCCAATCATTAAGGTTTAAATTGGCGCGTGAATTTGAATTTGTATTTTCTTCTTGCTGCGTATATTTCACACCTTTTATTTCGTGTGTTTTCGTCACGCTCTCACAGCTCAGTACAAGGCTCGTACTAGCAAGGCTCAGCACTTGTTGGACGTCAGTCAGGAGCTGGCTCAGCTGATACGTGCGCGCCGCACCACGTCGTTAGAGGACGGTTCGATGCGCGGCGAGACTAAGAAGAAGCTCGCTCGCATGCAGGCCGTGCGACAGACAGAGACCATGTCGGAGACCACTCCCATCACGGTGGGTTGCAGGCTTTATAGATGCTTTTTGAGGTGTAAGTTAACAGTTTTTGAGGGAAGGCTTTGATTTTTGTTTACACTTCTTTGTCAAAATTGCCTTTCCTTCTTCGTCCAGAATTTGCGAACTTGGGTGAGGGTAGAGACCTGTTTTAAGCATCATTATCATTTGCGTTTTACATCCACTTTCCGTGCTAGCACAGGTTGGACGTTTCCCACGATTTGACTTCCTCATAACTCCCGATTCTTTGCCATCTCTCTATTCATGCCTCGCTTCATATAATTTAAAGATACACACATGATGTACCTACATGCAGCTATGAATTCAATAATTACACAAAAATGTCCACATGCAATTCACTGAGACAAGAACCGGCAAGCCTTAGGAACTATAGAGATGTTATGGCACGCAGACGATTCGTCGCGAGAAGGAGGAGCGCAGCAGGGACCTGCGCACCATCGAGATGTTCCGCACGCACTCGAAGCACGACGACATCCTCAACCTGCTCAACAGCTCCATCACAGCCGAGCAGGTCGTGCACGCGTCCCTCGGCGCAACAGAGTTCTTTGAGTTTGTGCTGCGCAACCCGTACAACTGCGAGCACACGGTCGCCATCGACTGGCATGACGACGACCTCGCGTGAGTCCGACAGGACGCAGGTCTGAGTTTAAGCTCAGAAAATGATTGGCAGCTTTTGCGCATTGTTGCTGTTCAAATTCAATTTTGATGAGCAGTTTAATCTGATGAAAAATTTTTAGAATTTGTAAAAATCGCGTGCTCAACAGTTTCTGTTGTGGTGTGCGTCGTTGAGGCAGTATTTCGTCGTTCAAGTTATTGTGGTGTGCGTAATTTAGGCGGTATTTTAAAATGTCGCTCATGTTATTGTGGTGTGCGTGGTTGAAGCAGTCGTTCACGTTATTGTGGTGTGCGTAGTTGTGGCATTATATAGAGGGTTAGGGTTAGGTTTTAGGGTTAGGGTTAGGGAGTTGACCAGTATTTAATATATCACGCTATTGTGGTGTGTGCAGCGTGATCACAGATCCGCGCGAGTGGCGTCACTTCAAGATGATCAACAACGTGATGACGTCGCTGGAGGAGAACATGTTTAGCAACGAGAGCAAGAGCGGGCGTCCAGAGGTTTTCCTGCGCGCCAAGGAGTCCGTCCACATTCCATTCCGGTCTAACTCAACACTCTCAAGATTAATGTGATGTATATTATGTGATATGATGTTTTTATGGTTTTTTCGAATTTATACCGAATTATGCCGAATCAGTGAAACATTCTTCTTCCCCTGCGAGTTTAAGGACCGAGTTAAAGGCCCGTGTGTAGTAACGAAAACTATTACAGTCCGGTTCTGTGCCTCTACCTCGGGCTTTACCAAGCACAGAACTGCTCCCCCCTCTTACGTCGCCTTTAACGACTCGCCCGAGGAGCTCTGGGCTGCAGGTCAATTCTTTGTTCCCCGACCTGCAGGGGTGAATTGAAACGGGTATTAAAACAATATTCGTGATATGAACTATAATTAATACATTTAGGCTAATAAATGGTGTAGATATTATTAAAAATTTAGTTGAAAACAATTAACATACGATATTTGTTTCTTTCTGTAGCCTTTAAGCTTGATATGATGGTTGTTTTGGAATTTTGTTTGTTTTTTTGGTTGCTTGCTTTAGCTCTTTGTTTTTATTATCTATTAAAAGAATTAGGATACCATCAAGATTGTATTAGATGCATTTATTAATGGTAATTTTCGTCACATTTTAAAACGGTATAAAAAAAATGTCAGTTTGGATTAATGTGCGAAAGAACGTCAGTTTAGCCTGATTTATCTCTCTCGGAACTGCGCTGCTGCACGTAAATGGCAATTAATGGTTCGACGGCATCAAAGTGAGTCGTAATTTTTTGTTCTTGCTTTTGATTTGTGGTATTGATTGGAAGGCTGTTCTCTGTATCAAATTTTAACCTCTTTAGGTTTCTAACGTTCAAGGCGGACGATAAGAGCACGAAGAGCCCTAATCCGTTCGATCCCTACAAGCCGCTCAGTCAGACCGCTGTATCAAGGCGACGCGACCAACAGTCGCGTGTTATAAAGGTGTGAATTCGCAAATTTATTTGCTGACTTGTCTTTAACATTATTTGAAACAAGCAATGCCTGACCTTGAGCATACGTGTTCAGTACGTTATATATTAATACCTTTTGATACTTTCTTCATGAAATGTACCATGCAACTGAAACTTTTTTGTATCATTCCAAAGTATTTTTGTCATCTGCTTTCATTCAATGATTCTTGCAATTATTTTAATTAATGTGAGCAGATTTTTAAAACTTCAGCAATTTTCAGTTATTCCTTTACCCTGAATTTGCATTTGTTTCATTTTTTGGCCATTTATGATTTTTTTCTTCGCTTACGAATCTATGATTTATCATTGGTTGCGTGTTGTCAGGTTTGGTTCAAGACCCAGGAGGATCGGCCGATAGCTATCCTGTCTATCAGAGTGGAGAATCAGCCTCACGTCGTCAATCAAACATTCAGACTAAACCACCCCGAGCACACCTTTATTAAGAAGTCTATCCGCCTTCCGCCTCTGCACACCATTGCAGGCGAGTGTTGCTAGTACTAACCACTGCAGACCGGGGTTTACTCAGACAAAATAGTAAACGTATTATTTGCTGTGAGAAAATCACAATATTGCAAACAAAACAAACCGAACTTTCATGCAGCAAACAAAATCCTTGCAAATGCGATGATCAATGTAGACAGCGCATCACTGTACCCAAAGGACAAATTGAAGATACAGTGTGTTGTTCTCCTATGAGACGACATAAGGAACAAAATGAAATCAAATTAGACAATTGAGCCGGCATGACATACGAAGAAACCCTACATTCAACAAAGAAGTGGACCAACTCATACAAGCCCGAATAGCAGCAATGCCAGGTAACGCAGTTGCCAGGCCTTGCATTACCTGGATATGCATTACTGGTTGAGCAATGTCGTTTAACCTTCTTTCTTTTGTTTATTAATAATCAAGACGATTATGAGCAATGTCGTTTAACCTTCTTTCTTTTGTTTATTAATACTAATTCATTAAATTTTTTCAGAAGACACAATGGCGTGACACTCTTCTATAGTAAGTGCATTAGTTTTCAGTTGTGATTTGCTAAGCAAGACCATGTTGACCTCGTTACAGAGAAGCCGATTGGTTCGCCTCCGATCGAGCAGATATTCGTGCGCTGCAGTGACCCGAATGTTATCTGTGATACGAAGAAGATGAAGCCTGGAGAGCCTCACGATATCTTCTTTAAGGTACAACTTTGGTCTTGACCTGTGTTATTTAATGCAATTGACCACTTACTACTAGGAATCTAGGAACCTTCTTAACCCAAGCGTGTAGATTCACTATAGATAGTGGTTACGAACTAAAAGACAATGTTTCATCTGGTGATGTTCTGCCAAAAAATGTATATATGTATGTGTTCTAAACATTTTTGTGAGGGTGGTAGTTTTTGAGTTTAAGGACCGTGTGTTACACGGTCCCTCCTTTAAGACTATTGCCGTCCAGAAAATCTTTGACCCTTCTTTAGTCGCCTTGTACAACACTCCTGGGGATATCTGGGCTGCAATCTAATTCTTTGTTCCCGTCTTGCAGGGGCTTTGCACCAAACGACTGGAAGCATTTTTGAGGGGGGGGGTTGAATTTTAAGGACCGTGTGTACTGTGTAGTAATGAAGACTATTATGGTCGGGTTCTGTGTAAGAAAGCCACCACAGAACTGTTCCCTCTTCTTTAGTTGCCTTTTACGACTCGCCCAGGGAGCTTCAGGCTGCAAGTCTATTCTTTGTTCCCCAACTTGCTAGGGTGAAGCATTTTAGAATTTTAGAGCGAGGTAGCTCCTTTTGACTGACGTTCTTTATTGGGGTATTGCAACTGATTCTATTAGCCATGAAAACAAAAATAAATATTTGAATGATAACAGAAAATGTATTTAGTTTTCGTTCGTTCATTCGTTAGGTGGCGTGCGCCGCCTCGCCGCAAGTGAAGCAGTTCAACATAGCCGCCTACATCGACCCTTACCTCTCACGTCCCATTCAGATCTGGCAGCTGTACGTGCACGCGATGAATCGTGTCGACGTGGCGGCCGTGGCGGGCCAGACCAGTCGCTTCAATCTTGTACTCAGGTCTGTGGCCATATCATTTGGCTGTCATAAGCGTCACTGCTGGGGGTGTGGGGGGTCGCGCCCACACCCCTTATAATATTTAGATAAAATAGTTTGACCGACATCATTGCTTGAGCTGGTGTAACAAAATATATTGTATACCGATGCAAAAATATTTTTATTGTGTATTTTATACTCAGCCTAAATTTATCCAAGCTCTCTCAGCGTTGAGAAAACATTGTCTCCTCTGATCGTTGTAAGCATCATTTGCCTTTCTTTTCAGCTCTTAATCATCACAACCACCAATTTGTATTCATTCCGTTACAGATTTTAATTTTTTTTTTAAAGATATCCATATTGTTATCTTATGATTTTTAGATAGGACAGATTATAAAGGAAACTATTTGGAAGTCCGAAGAAAAAGAGTCCAAAATCCTGGAGTCCCGGGTTGATGGGAGTATCAGCCCAATCGCATGAAAATTTAATGTTTAAAAATATTTAGCGTAACCCTTTTTGAAATAGATGAAAGCGGTCACTACCAGGCGCAAAATTTGCGAGATATATAATATTTGACGCCTTTTTAAAGAAAGCAATACACTTTTTCATTATAATGCGGCACTGATGCTGCTGGTGCGTGTAGGGGCACACAGGCGACGCGCCTCGCCCAGTGCTTCTCCTCCCACCACGACGAGCTGCTGCTCGAGCCCCGCGACC
The DNA here is from genome assembly GCA_034695025.1 of Chamaedrilus cognettii. Taxonomy (NCBI): domain Eukaryota; kingdom Metazoa; phylum Annelida; class Clitellata; order Enchytraeida; family Enchytraeidae; genus Chamaedrilus; species Chamaedrilus cognettii. The sequence goes on along the minus strand of JAQIWG010009242.1, from coordinate 4,275 downwards.
CCTTCCTCCTCCCCGCCGGCGGTCTCCAGGAGATCGCAGTCGGCGTTCGACCCTCGCACGTCGGCACCAAGTGCATGTACGTTAACGTGGTCGACATCGAACACCACCAGCTGGTCCACGCATGGCTCGTCAGCGTCATCAGCCAGGCGCCCGTGGTCACCAAGACCTTCGAGCTGACGCTCCCTGTTGGCGGCGGCAAGGGCAGCAACCAGAGCGTGACGTACACCAATCCTTACGCCGCGAGAAAGCGATTCGTCGTGCGGTCGAGTCGCGAGGACTTGGTTGCAGTGCGAGAGGGGAGGCTGGATCTGGGCGCCGGGGAGACAACGAAGGTGAGGCTGGTGTTTGCGCCGCGTGGAGTGGCAGGCCGCGCGGAGATATTCGTGTTTGTCAACGACGAGGACGATAAGAACGACGAGACGTTTAGGGTGCTCGCGACATACAAGAACATGTAACAAGAACGAGATCTCCGTTGTCGTCTACTGGACCCGAAACAGACTGTAAACTTAATATTTATTATTATTATGCGGGAAGTGAATTATATGCTTTTTTCCATATGCTGATCTGTGTGTAGGAACGTGTGTGCAAAACTCCTTTTAAACGGCAATATGGTAATGTTGCGGATTGGCCATTAATGTAGATTTTAGAATATTTATTAGTTTGGTGACGTTTCATGCAAGAACATTGTTCGACTCAATTATGTAAATGTGCTGCTTTAAGGAGTTGCTGGATTCTGTCACAGGTTCTATTGTAAGCAATTAATTATCTTGATCTGTTATTAGCTTTAAATATTTATAATTGGATGTATTTTTATCCATTTTGGTGAAGCTGCTTTGATTTATTTGTTATAAATTCTATAATGTAGAACTAGATAATTGCTGTTTTGATATTGTGCGGTGGCTTCAATCATTGTACATTGTCAGTCGTAATAAATGTTTGAGATAATTTACCTGTTAATTAGCTTTTGTTGTGACCAACACACTCAAAATTTATCTACAGAATTCTTAATTATAAAGAGTTCTTAACAACTGTTCTTAACAGTTTGAAACTAATGAAAGCGGTGACTACCGGTCATTACCTGGCGCAAATTTACGAGACTCTTTCGAAATAAATGAAGGCGGTAACAACCGGTGGCTACCGGGCGATAAATTTAGCAACCACCTATTCTGTGGTAGTTCTGTGACAGTCCTAATTCTGTGATTTCGTACTCAATGCTACAAAAATCGCATTGCAGTCAAAATTGTAATTTAACTAGATTATAATAGACTTGCTTATTAAATTACGTGACATAGAGACCATAGAACACTATTTTCAATCACAACGCAATTTCAGAGATGACAGATTCAGAGAGTGTTTTAACAAGCTCTAACCTACAGACAATAGCAAACGCAAGTAAGTAAGAAGAACGTCACTTAAATGATAATCCTCACAAACAGCACCGATCTAAATAGATGTGGCAGTGTTCAAATGGAGTCCCGTAACTAAGCGAAACACATCGCAATAAAGAAACGTATCAAACCTTGACATCAACGCAACTGTTATTTAATATTCATCAATTAGGTATTTCAGCAGTCTATCCGTTATAAATGTTAGAAGATGCCTCATATACTACAGTCAATTGTCATATTGCATAATAAATAAATACATAGGAGGATGTATGCGCACTGTCAAAGCATTCAAAGCTATTTCATTGGCAAGAAATCAATAACTGTATATTGCACAAGAAGTTAAACGCGTCGATATATATATAGTACCTCAATGGTAAATATGTAAAACCTTGTCTACAAATGTAAAGCAATATAATAATAATAATATAATAACGATATAAATATAATAACAAATATTAAGAAATTCATTGTCTTTATCCGTTTATATTTAATAAAAATGTTGTTCTAATATTCCTAATCAACAATATCCATTACAAGTTTCACTTGTAATTGAATTTATTGATACTGATTAATGTTTAAAGGGTTAATTTGTGAGCCACAGCCCTTCAAAAATTCCAGGTCGGCAGACAAACCCGAAAATTGACCAACCCATCATTTTTGAACTGTTTGACCGAATAAATAAAAAAGAATATTTTTTCCCTTCACTGCATCGAATGAGCCCATGTACGAAATTTGATCAAAATCTGAGATGGTAGGGTGTTCACCACCGGATGAGTTGATGTGGATAACAGCGTGGGCTAATGCCCATTAGTGAGTTACTTAAATCACATCTATAGCAAGAATGGAGGCAAACCGGCAATCAGACAGAAACCTGTGTGTCATCAGTTCATCTATATTTCTTCAGTCCACCTTCTATACAAACATATCTAATGAGCTAGACAGGCAACATTAAAGCAACTTTGCACCAACGAGCGACGCACTACGAAGTAGATAGTTAAATGCATTTGATATAATAATAAGATACAGTAACATATAGTATATCCTGTTTCTGGCTATCTCGCACATACAAACTACAATTAAATTAAACAATGGATCATGTGGATCTGCACCAGAGTTAATAAACCAATTAACACTCGTAATTGTGAATATGAAACGTCTCTAGCTACCGCTGTCACTCAGATATCCGTAGTGCAGTTTCAGCTTTGATTACGCTTCTGCTCAACGTAAATCAAAATTGCTCGTAAGAAGCATAAAGCTCTTTAAATATTTTTATAATTTCTGAAATTTGTGAATTCAAAACGCAAGAGAAGACAACCTTGTTGATATTTGACACAGTAGCAGTAAAAAATGCATAAAGTTAGAAGACAATATATTAATCTCATTTTTCTACCATAACGGATACAGACTTCATTGTAACGAGAAGACGATTTAACAATACCTTTTTATTGTTCAGCTTATTCCGTACGACACCTTTTTATCGTCGCATTCGTTCTGCCACAGAATGTCATATAAAAAAAATAGCCCTATTCACATACCACATAATTGAATTAAATCCTATAAACTTAGCTAAACGCGCACAAGCTCTGGTGAATCTTGTCCCGGTGGATTTGCAATCAGATAGTCTGTGGCGCGCCGCAGGTCCCAATCACACAGCTGAAGGGCCTCGCGACAGCGTTCTGCCTCGGCAAGATTTCGTTCAATCAGAGCCTCAAGCATCGATAATCTTCGCGCCTGCCTTCGCGAGTCTTCCGATAATAAGATCACTGTCCGGGAAGGACTGCTGGCCTAAAACATCAGAAAGCATTGCAATTCACTGCAAAGCACTGAAACATATAAAAAGCACAGAAAATTTGCAGTTGAAAGGAACAACATAAATCCAAGATATTATATTTGCAACAGGGTAAATTAATCGTTTCAGTTGCTTTTGTTGAAAGTGTGAGGTTATTATGCCCACAAGCCTTTCGGTACTACAGTGTCAGGTCTAACGACAGGTAAAGAATGCAACTAAATTGTTTCCTTTTGTAGGGATTTAGGGACGCTGTGTACCAATTAAGACAGTTTGGTTCAGTGCCTCAGGCCTAGCAAAGAACCGCTTCTCCGTGTTTAGTTGCCCCTTTCGACCGGCCCCGGGAGCTATGGATTGCATACCTGTTCTCTTTTGACTTCACTGTACAGAGGGGTAAAATTATGATTACGTTTGTTGTTCAGAGTATTTAGAGATGCGCTCACTTGCAACGACAAAACGATATTTATTGCTCTTCTTCTTCGTCTTCAATTGATAGTTTAGAGAGGCACTATGGGTAACGACACTATTGGTGTCTGTCTAAGCTGAGAGATGATGTTTCGGCTCTCGGTTGAATAATCGGTGTTGAGCCTAGCTCTTTCGCTAGGCCGCGTTTCTATACTGTGAAGTTACTCCACGTTTCCATGCTGCAAAATTTCTTCTGCTGAGAGACTTGATCTTTCTGCTCTCTGTGCAGTCGAGTTTGACACGATCGATCCGAATTAATTTCGATCTGAATCATCCATGTTGACTCAGGAATGGCTCCCACTCTAGCCGCCTTTTACGACAAGCCCGGGGCGCAATGGGCTGCAGACCTATTTTCAGTCTACCCCAGCCTGCAGGGGGGAAAGTCGTCCACGCACATTCGCCGTGCTTTTTGCAGTAACACGTTGCCACATCTCGCCGCGGTGAGGCTGTGCGTCGGGCTTGACTCAAATCGATCCAGTCCGCAGATGAGGTACTTATTGCTCGTGTGTTTCTGTATGGTTTCCTCCAGCTGCGCTCATATGCAGCGAATGCAATTTATGCAGCCAGAAGGTGGGCTAGGTTCAGAAGCCTGCGCGGCCTTCTCTTCTAGCCTCCCATATCTTAAAGGACGTCTAC
>JAQIWG010009241.1:0-10798 GCA_034695025.1 Chamaedrilus cognettii | reverse complement strand
AATTTTTGTTGGATATTTAGCTACTCAGACAGAGGATATCTGTGCTTTCAAAAACCCAACATTACTCCACCATGGAAAAGGCGCAAAATGACCAATTATTGCAGACGATGAAATAGATGAAATCAAATCTGCGCCGCGTACATGTGCGTAATTTCAACTTTACACTGAACTAACTACTTGTATTTTATATTATAAATTACGCTTAACTTACACTACGGCTATATCTTATTGATGTTCAACGTCATAGAAAGGTTCAAATGAGAAATGTGGCTGAGAACATGAGATGTTTTTGATAGATTGCATAACGTGGATAACTTGTTTCATTTTAAAAACATCTCTCCTAATATGTATTCCTAACCGTGAGGATAATGATTACGCACCAATTATTTAATTTCATTGGGCACGGAGTGAGATGTCGATTGGCATGAGAATAACTGAAGAGAAGAATGGAGGACGAAAGGACAAGGGAAAGGAAAAGAATAGGGATTATGGATGAATTACTGGACAGAAAATGGTATGGAAACACGAACAAAATGGTGGAGGATCGCCGGGCGTGAAGATATCGTTGGATAGTTTCTAGCAATGTGGTGCTTTTGAAGTTGAAAGTGCAACTTAGAGTCTTTGTGCTTTAAGGCAGCGTATTACAAAACTTCTGCATCCTATTTTCTTCAATAGTGCACGATAAGCTCAAACCATTTAACTCCTGTGAGAGAAAATAAAAACATTCACGATGAGGATGAAATACTTACAACGTTCAAAAACGACGACACAAGACAGATTTCTAACAATCACAAAAATTACAAAAAGACCGACAACGCGATAACGAGAGGATATCGAATCCGTTACGTCAATATAAAAATTACAACCGTCTAATACTACACGTGTATTGCGAAGCAACTCCAACAGATTCGGCTTGTAAAACTGAGCGCGTCGATTAAATTCGAATAAAAAAAAAATACTCCACAGCAGCGATCGAACAGCTTTCCGGAAAAATCTACCGAAATGGATACTGCATAATGTTTTCATCGTGTCACATATATAGGCCTACAACACAACGGCCTAATCAGCAACGATATTTTTACCAATATTAATATAACAACATTTCATAATAACACACGTACACATGGAGAGCAAAAGAGAAGTATTACTTCATACTAACACACAATTCATCATAAAACTCTTACAAATGATATCCAATTTGCATCAAATTTCACTCCCCGTTTGCCGGCCGTCCAGGCCTGCATTTATTTAGATGCCCAAAGTTGCGCATCGCAATTTGCGAACCAACTTGATCCAGATTGCGAATCAAACACAAATTTCGTTCGCAATGTTTGCGAATCAAAATTAGCGTAAATCAAGGTCGAAGAAACCGACGAGTGGTAACACTGATTTTGACTTTCAGTTCACGTGCGGCTCAATCAGTAACCAATCGACGTATCTACTGTACTAAACAGTGAGACTAGGTCAATAATGCTGCAGCTTACTCACGGAGTCCTTGCCAAAGAATCTTTGCATATATACCATTGCAAATGCTACACGTGTATTATTTGCAGAAAAAGCATAATACTATGATACCCCTGCAGGTCGGGGAACAAAGAATTGACCTGCAGCCCAGAGCTCCCCGGGCGAGTCGTAAAAGGCGACTAAAGGCGGGGGTTCTTCTTTGCTTCGTAAAGCCAAGGCCTATGCACAGAATCGGACTGTAATAGTCTTCGTTACTACACGGTCCTTAAACTCCCAACCCCACCCATAATACTACACTCAACAGTCACGTGTCATCTCTTGAATGATTTGAATATGATATAAAAACTGCTCATCAAATATGTTAAACTGCTAATCAAAACTGAATTTGATTAGCATTTATCAGGTCACAGTGAGCTGTCACGACTAGCTGCCTTCCACAGCAGTATCAAAGCAACATTCGTAAAGAATGATTAATCAATTTTCTGGGCTTAAATAGAGGCCTGCTCCCAGTGCACAAACAAAATTTGTTTGACAAAAAATAAAGCTTACCAAGCACTACAACAAGTGCTTTGGAGATTCGCCATATATAGATTACAATACAAACACATAAAGTTCACATAAAGATTAGTAGAAAAAAATACATAGATAACGCAAGAGATGACGCAAAACATACCACAATAGCAAGATATGCCACAATATACATCAGTGCAAAAAACACGCTTTATTTCAGATCTTTCTGACTAGAATGACGTAAAAAAAAATAAAAATGCGTATATAACAGTTGCCATCGAAAGAAAAATACATTGAATGGCATAAAAAACTTGATACACAAAACTCTTGAATCTAATAACAAAACGCACAGATCTAAAGATATCAGCAACTTAACACCAAAGAATATATGTTAACACCATACAATTGAATGATAACAACATCAACAACTTTTAGTCATAACAACCGACATACGCCTATAAATTAAATGCGCCTATAAATTAAATGCGTTAGAGATTTGAAAATTTAGCGCCTAAATATCGTATGATAGTACAGTACGAATGAATATAGAACAAGCAAAAACAAATGTAAAATTATTTTCTAAAATTAAACCAATAACAGAATATTCAATGCAATAATAAATTGTAAAGCATGAATATTATAATAAATATGAGATTAAGGGCTGGTTTCTCCAACACAGATTTAATGGTGGTTCAGGATCTAACCCACCTTTTTGCATAGGCTACATCCTGAACCAAAATTAAATCCGTGTTGGAGCAACCAGCCCTATATATAGAGCATTGATTGTAGCAGATTGATTTCAAATCTGGCCACCATAAGTACAAAGTGTTACACCCAATGGATCAATGAAATAAATTGAGGTGCTTATCAAAATTTTGAAGACAAGCATGGACAGATAGCGCGTTGGGGATAAAGTCTAAAAATGAGCGCAAAACGTGACGACATCAATGTGCAAAAGTAGCGCAATTAACGATGAATATTCAAGAGTGACATTCAGAGATCGAGCATCAACTAAATTTGTGCGATAACAAGCGCAAATTGTGGCCACAGGCGCAAATTGTGGCTCCAACAAGCGCAAATTATCGTTACAACAAGCGGAAATTGCTGCAGCAGTGCGGCAACAATCGCAAATTGCGGCAACGTGCACAACAAGCGGAAATTGCTGCAGCAGTGCGGCAACAATCGCAAATTGCGGCAACGTGCACAACAAGCGGAAATTGCGGCAACAACAAGTGCAAATTGTTAAAAGCACTGCACCGCAGCTCTGGTGCGTGTAAAATGATCAAATATTTCTTGTCGCGTTCAACGACTCCCTGATTGGTTAATAATTTGACCCGCATCTCGCTCTCGTCGCGCGTATTTTTGACCTATAGTATATAGGTCAAAAATGCTAATAAGAGAACGTGGAATTTAAAATCTTGACTAGGCTGAACCACCATTGCCTTTGGCCCCATTTCAGGCATACTGACTTGGTCAACGTTTTAAAAGGCGACACAAAAGAAACCACAACTTGACACACCGTAACGCATCTGAATGATAGAATGATGATATATTGTTTTTAAATAAACACCACAATTATTATTCTCCGTTAGATAATTACATTCAACTATTCCCCACACCGCTCGCTGATGGCCCTCCATTTATTTGACGCCTTCTCGCCACCGGTGACTTTCGATCGCCAGAGTCCCACCCCCCCGAATTCGTCACATTTTCCGCGTCAGTCGCTCCTCTGCGAATCAGTTCGTCATCTTCCGTCGTTCCGGAACCCTCCGGAGCGAGTTCTTGTTTGAAGGGTCTCGGTTCGAGGCGCGTCTTCAGTTCTCGCATCAGCCTTCTCTGCGGGTCGTTTCCTGATTTTTCCCGGCGCGCGATGTTACGCAGTTTTGCGAGGTCCTGCTCTCTACGCTGAAAAACATCATTACTGTATGACATACAATGCCATCGAAGCCGAGCTGTTGTTGAATTCCGTTCAACTTGTTTTACACACTACTCGTTTAATTTAATTTCTATTGTCAACGGCAATAACATCATTTCAATAAAAAACAATTAAAAATTTGAGAGTAACCTACATTGATGCCAGCAATGCATTAATCGAATTATATGATAGAATGCCAAATGAACCCCTGCAAGCCAGGGAACAAAGAATTGGCTTGCAGCCCAGAGCTCCCCACGCTAAAACAAAAAACAACTTACTCGCTGCATAATGTGATAGAAGAAAAACTACAATACAGAACCCTACTGTGTATGTACATGTTATTGACACTAATCATACACTTCAATATTTCAAGGGTTAACCCTTTAACATTACCTAACGATAACGGTCAGTATGCTGTTTTAAACTGACTATGTTGACTGTTAGATGCCTCACAAAAACCACACGTTTCAAATTTTCATTTTTTTGTCGGTGTTCAACAACGTTCTCTAGACTTCAGCGCAGAAAATACAGAAATTTGCTGAAATGTCAAATAGATGCAGTGATATCTGATGAATGGAGTTGTAATTGTAAGCCAAGCGATCGGTTTTCATTCAACGTCAAGCCAGGTCATTGACTGGAGTCCTAAGTATTTGTTTCCTATCGCCCAGCATCGACGTTCGCAACAGATCACACCGTAGGCCTGTCTCTAGGAATCGACGTTTATAGCACAATGCGCTCAGCGCCGGCGTCGAATTCTAGACTTTTTAAAGAGTTAAATCACATCCCATGTAAAGAATGTTAAAGCATATACTCACTACTCTTGATCTAACAAAAAAGAAAAATAACGTGGAGCTTTTTATCCTTACCTTGCCACGCCGGGCCAGTACGGCACATACATAGATGCAGAGTACGCCCGACGCCATCTACAGACACAAAGTGACTACTTTGATATTAACGAGTACTTTGATATTAACGAGTACTTTTATATTAATGAGTGGATCTATATTAATCAGCAACTTTGAACTATTTTCTAAGCCTTTAATCACAACGCAAGAATAGAGATTTTAATTAACCTTCCATCATTAAAACTCGAATTAACAAGATAGCAATGGTGCATGAACGCAAACATAAAAGAACAAAAAATAAGAAAGCGATACGGACCTGGAATATGAGCCAATAGAGGACGTAGAGCATCTGAGTTTGCTTGAAGATTTGCATTCCAAACTTGATCCCGACCGTTAGCTCAGCCAACGTTATCGCACTGTGACACCAGACACAAAACATTTCAAATCTATCAATTCAATCAATAGCCGCTAGCGGTAATCACGTTACCGGTATAGCAGCAATCACGTTACAGTAATTACGTGATGGGAATTCCCTATCACGAGATAATTACTGAGATATTATTGTGTCATGTTTTTGTCTATATTTTGAACATAAATATCCATCAAATAATTTTAAGTATTTTAACCCGTTTCGATCTTTTTGTGACTGATGTATAACTTTGATAATCCTTAATGAAGTATCTTTCACAGATTTCTTTGATCTGAAATATGTCGGGACGCAAATGCCATTTTTTTAGTACAATCAGTAGTACACTACGCGCAATTTATTTTATTTTACTTATTTTTAATTCACAATGAGACGGATAAAAACATTTCAAGAAATAAAATACGAGCTCGACGACGGGATGACCTAACCCTAGTCCATAAAAAAAGCAATAAATTAAGTAAAAATTTAATTCTAATTCAAGGAAAGCGTACTGACATGAAGACCCAACATTGTGTTCCGAGCCTCTTGCATTGGGTGTCCGTGGCGTACGAGTAATATTGTCTAGAGGCGCACAGCATCAAACAAAACATCAATGGCTATTACTACTGCCAAGTAGTACTACCTGCAAGCTCACATCACCGCACATATCACAATTGAATAGCTTCAAGGTTAAGAACGGTCGATAGACTGTAAAGCACACTTTCATGATACTATGAGGCGCTGTATAAGCTGCTCAATACTGTTTCACGGATCAAAAACATTTGTGATTAACAAAATTACGATTATTATTATTCTTTAACAAATTAAAAAAAAAGAAGTGATAGCATCGGACCCACAGGGCCACTAACCCTGTGCACAATAGTTTGCATACATGGGCATGGGTTCATGTATGCATGCGTGTAAAGTACGATGTACAAAATTAGGAATTGGTTCCTAGACACTAGACAAAATGTTAATTTGTTTAAATAAATATACCTGATAGATGGCGCCGATATGAGAGAAATAAGAGCGAGACGTCCGAGGCAGAGCGGATGACTTGGCGCGACAACAAATATATGCTTGAGGAAGAACGAATTGAGTTCCACCAGCTGAACGAAACAACGGCGTTGAGCATTATATAAATCTTCAACAAATAGGCACGAAAAAATCGACACCTCTTACAAAAAGTGAATGACATTTAAAAACGATGATTTTACCCAGTGCTTCGAAGGCAAAGACTATAAAACAAAAACTGAACCTCGCATTGTCTGTCAGCAGTATTGGCGAAGATCCTAAATCGGTAGAATCAAATCTGCATTGGTAGGCTCCCTAAAGCCGCCATCCTGCCACTCAATTTTATATACAGTAGCTAATGACTTGCATCCCGCTGAACCTGCAAATGGCCTACCCCCGCGTAAGCAGGGAATGCGACCACAAAACGTGTGCATGTGTGGCACATGTTTTGTGGTCACACGCACGTTAGTATCAAATTCATCCAGTTTCGAAGATCAAATTCATTCTAGTGTCATACACACAATTTACACAAAACGCGTTTGAGTGTACCTGCCACATGACGACCAGTATGGACACGGCTAGGACTCGCATGTAGGTCGAGTTGGGGTCAAGCCAGCGCACGTGAGTCCAGCTGCAAACAGCAGTCACGTTGGAAAAACCTTTAAAAAAGCATTTTTAATGCTTTAAAAAACACACATATATATATGATATATATATGCAAGAGGTATGTCATCCGTGTTCGCGATGCGCGAGACCTCAAATTTAACTCCTCGATGCTAGCAATAGCACGCTAATCCAAAGTTTCCCCTGCTAATGCGCGATCGTTGGAAAGGTCCAAGAATTAATTCGATCTGTACTGACCTTGCAGGAGTGAATTGCAGCAGAGCGCGACGAATTTTTCCAGTCGTCGAATCTATGTCCCTGCAAAGCAAATTGAGAACTTATAAATTTTATACATCCACCGAAAACCGAAAAACTCCAAATAGGCGGAAAGGTCTGTAACAAATCGATATAACATAAAGCACAAACAGTTATCCTAAACTACACACCACGACAGCTAAAACACACGGACAGTTATCACAAACTACACACCACGACCGCTAAAAGACGAACAGTTATTAATAGCAACACACCATCAGTTCTGCTAAAAAGCACAAACCGCTATCACAAACTGCGCACGATGACCGCCGCACCACGCGGACCCTTCAAGCCATGTACCTGATGCTCTCCCACTGATAGTTTCTCATCTCGAGCTTGCGCGCGAGCCACATGCCGAGCCAGATGCCGAGTCCGTTACAGATGAGGACGTCGAGCAGCAGTGCGTCCCACCAACACTCGGCAAAGTTGGGCAGCAGGTGCGCAAACGCCATCTGGAGCCAAATAGGCAAATACAAACGATTAACGGATATCCCACACGACTCGATCCGATGCTAATTCAACGTCACCTTTATGATGAACTGAGCATCTGACAATGTTGGGCAACAGGTGCGCAAATGGCATATGGCAAAAATTACGAATGACTAATGGCTATCAATTTGACCTGATGCTAATTTCGCTGAGCCATTTCGCATGTCATTGCCAGCATCGAGGAGTTTGATTCAATTTTTCATGTGTCTCTGGATCAAGTGCTATTGGACAACCCAGTTAGCACAATCTTTAGTCTTCTTTCTTCCCAGTGCATTGACACACATATAGAAATAGTTGAATACAATGTAACATCATTTTGATAATGAATTGAGCATTCGGCAACGATGGGGTGTACAATTTAGCGGAAAATATATACGATTTTAAAACGCACTCCTTTTCTTCTTTTTTTATTGCTTTAACACACAAACAAATACACAATTCGACACTACCCAAATTCAGTAGTTAACGGTTTGATAGTCAATAATATTTTTCACATTTTGGCAGGTCAGACTACGTCCATTGAAAGTTAGAAACGAACCCGCAACAGTTGCACGTAATAGGCTTTTGGGTAGAAAGGTACTGCATTAGAAAACTATATTTGATACTGGAATCTTCAAATCTCCAATCTGAACTTTATAAAAAATTTATTGTCACATATGACACATATGGCACGCACCTCCGACACCTCCCACATGACACTGATGGTCCAACAGATGCCGTAGTGTCGCACGAGCAGAGCCTTCATGACCCAACCGAGGAAGTGTCCCACGGCAAACACATCCATGTGCGACCAGAGGCGCGCCACCGTCACGTTGGAACAGTTCACCGCGTACTCCTGCACCAAGTCAAACACAACATGACAGTACCAACTTTTTTGCTAGCCATAAGTTTTAAAACCTGTCAATCGAATCGCTGAAGAATTGAATTTATTGTTTGGCCATACTGTCGCAAAATCTATACCCTACAGACAGAAGACCCTACATCCAAAATTGAGGTCCGTTGACTAACAATGCCTAAACAAAATAATTCTACACAGAATAGGCTTTACTATAGATTCTTTAACGAACCATTTCTCAGGCGAGAACCAGAATTGTATATACATGTCTAACATGTTATGCTGTGCTATACCATGCAAGAAGATCTAGATCTAGAACAAAAGCCACAAAGCCCGAGTGAGAGGCCGACTGCATGATCTGACGTCATCACGGGTCCAACATACGCCCATGCTGCGCTCAATCCTTTCTGTGCCGATATCATACACCCGCGCCATCCAACGATTTGCGAGTAAGAGATGATAGAATTTGACTTCGTTACCTTAGTGTCGGGTTTGGAGCCGCGAAGGTCCGGGTACAACCAGTACATGATCTCGGCGACATCTTCGTAGTTCTGATAAATGGCGAACAGCAGGCAGAGAAAATAGATGACGCTCATGCCTGCATTACACAGTAATACATGTAACGTATTATATTTACACACTAACTAATTCAAATTTGATTTCAAGATAAGAAATCGAGAATTGAGAATTCAAGACTGATAACAATAATAATTTATAACTAATAATTTTCGGACAACTTTTAGAGCATCGTAACATCATCTGATTCTATGTCGTCACAAGTGCGCTGCACACAATCAAACATCATAGCAGCCAGATCAATATTGCAGTTCACCAATACTGACACATAAATGAGGCCTATATATAAACCCAAAGCTACTGCAACCATTTAAACGGTTTTCTCAAAAATATCAAACGTCAAGTTACCACTCAACAAACTCAATTCAGATCGAATTCAGGCATTTCAAGCATTCAATAATCCAGGCCGCATGAAAATATACACAGCTACCCAAGATCAGGTCAGTTTTTGATTCCATATTTCACTAAATGTGCTCTAAAATGTTGAACAGGTTCTGTACATAGGCCCATCGCATGTCGAATTCCCAATGCAGTGAATTCACTAATAATTAGCGCTACCTTAGAGTCATCAGTATAATATAACCTACCAAAGACAAGACGCCAGATGGCAGGATGCGGTCTGGTGAAAGGACCTACAAGACAGCGCATCCATCAAACCATTAATAATGACTACAGAGTTGACCGGAGGCTTAACATGCAAATTTTTACGAATAGGCAAACAGCGATATTCTCGCTAAACTAACTAGTGCAGCGATTACACAATTTACAATTAATCATTTGAACGCACAATTTTTGTATAATTCATAGATCGATTCAATTGAATCGATATTTAAAGCGATCCGAATACATTTATTTTAAAAAATCTGCAATGCTTAGTAATCCATGATTGTGGCACAGGTCAATAGCTTTCATTATTTAAAACCAATTCATAGGGGCTTTTGATTTTAAATAACACGCAGGCCTCCTGAAATTTTTGGAAGGCTCACCATTCGGGAATGTAAGGATGCTAACGATGAGAAAGAAGAAGATAAGACAGCAGAATCCACTCCACAAATTAGCCTCGCGATTTGCATCGCTCCTGAAATATCATAGAAGCAACAATTTAGTAAAAACTATAGTAAGCTACACTATACCGCAATGCATTATAGGGCGTATATAATTTATCAATATCTTTATTTCACTCACACGAGTACTAATTTGGCAGTCCAGATGAAAAAGACGTGACTATAGATGCATTACGCGGGGTCCATTTTATAGCACTTTGAGCCTAGTTTATTAGAATGCACGAACCGTTCAAACATTGGAATGAGGGCAGACCTGTAAAACAAAAATTGATGGGTCAAAATCAAGGGTGTTTTAAAAGTGATTATAAATTTTCTTTGCAAATTTTCCATTTCCCAATACTGTGGCTGGGATTACGACTGCTTCAAGCCTGCAACAATTGTGAGATATCAAATGGCTCCATTCAGGAATTCAGCTGTCAAAGCAGTGACCCTGAAAATGCCTCATCAATATCACTGCAGTCTGCTGCTTTCTCTGAAATCAATACCCTACTGATCTGAGCCTAAACGCCTCATAATAGCTGCGTACCAGAAATAGCCTTGCAGCGTGACGCGCGAAGCCACTAAAGCCAGTGCAGAAAAGTTAATTCGGTGCCAAGCCACTTAAAGCCGGTTGGTTGCTAGACTTCGATTTAAAGTGGGATTTTATTTTGTAGTCCAAATTAACCAATCAGATTATTCGATACACTTCTTTCATATATTTTCATCGGTTAATTCGGACTACAAAATAAAATCGCACTTCAAATCGAAGTCTAGCAACCGGCC
>JAQIWG010009240.1:0-10799 GCA_034695025.1 Chamaedrilus cognettii | reverse complement strand
GGGAGTGGGGGGGGGGGGGCGTGCCGATAGTCCGACCGGACTGGGGTTTCGAGGGGGGGTTCCTTTCTTAACTTAAGAAGAGTTTCAACAGTGCTTGTTATTTTTTCACATAAATTTACCGGAACTCTCACTTTCGGAGTGCGGGTTGGATCATTCACCCAAGACGGACTATGTCAAGCAAAATTTAATTTATTCTTTTCCCGTATCGGAGGCAGAGTTCAATCCACACTTCTCCACTCGCAGTCTGAGGCATTTGATCAAACATTTAGCAGGATGAGAGCTAGACGCGTCTTCGAAAAAAATAAAGCCAATTTGTATAGCCACAAGTTTTTGCAGTGACAACGCAAATTTTCATAATATTTCGGTGAGCTGTTGGGCCGAGTGGGCTCCTGCCTGCGTCGTGCGGCCCGCCTCTCCGCGAGCAGCATTCTGACACAATTTATCGCTCATCGACTGCGAGTTTGCATGCGTGGCTTCAGGATTCGGTTATTCGTATTTTGAACGTTATTTATGCTCGCGCCTTCTCTCGATTGTCACGCAGTGACATTAACTGGGGGCGCTACATCGAAGTGCGCTCCAGTCTATTCATTGATTGCATCAATTTTTAAAAATTCATTCTAAAGTATTGCGGTACAGCGATACGATTACACTTTCGGCTTCGCAATAGGCCTACATGTATACCTGCCAGCCGCTACGTTGCGGGTTGCAATAGGATTCGCTACCAAAACTTGCGGCATTGTTCCACGAATACAGCATTGCGCGCGTACAACGTAGGCCTTGCTCGCGTTCTTCGTTGATTTATTGCAAAAGCAGCGTGTTCCATTCTTCCTGAAGCGGGTTGGATGCTGTTCGTGTCCACACGTCCTGATTACATTACGGGCAACAGTAACCCGCTCGCACTTAAAGTAGCTTTTTATTTGTATCTCGTTATCCAGTGCGCTTCATCCAACCGATAACGAGTAGACTAGACCTTATTATTAATCAGGCCACACGCTATAGCCTCGGCTGTGCGCCTACGCTCTTGGTTCCAAACACTCCTGTATTCTCAGCATGATCAATGCGGTGTAGTGCTGCCGACATTAATGATTAAGCTACATTGTACACACGTGTAAGCTATATACAAGTTCACAACACGCGGTGAGCAGCCTATAATCTAGTAAAATAGTAGGTATGCGCTAATTCTAAAGTTCATATTTTTTGTGGTATGCCTAATCGGAGCAAATATATTCTATATTATAGAGGATTCGAGCGCATTGACGTGGCCTACTAGACCATAGACGGCAACACTATGGAGCGTACATGACCCATTCCGTGCTTCGGTCACGCTATGATAGCGAGGCTCATAAACAATTCACCATTCTCAACTCCCCGAAGACACGCTCGGCGGACAAAATGGAGTTAATCTCGTTGTTTTTAGCATCTGCTGGCATATTGAGCGATTTCCAAATAAAGTCAATTACCCCTGGCTTTCAGTCGAATTTAGCGAATACACTGAAATACTGTGCGAATGTTCATGGCTGACTTGTTTTCTCTATGGAATTTATAGAAGCTTAGAGCACCATCGATGCCGGCTTCAAAGGCATCTGCTATACGATGTCTTCGTGTTGCAATAGGCTATTCTCTCGGGGCTTTAACAGTAATGAATTCTTCGGCAGGCACTGTTAAGTATAAGCTAAATAATAGGCATTTCGTTGGGCTACAGCAGACTTGTCGCTAACTCGCTGTTATTGTATGAACGTATCGTATGCAATTTATTGTGCAGGACAGCACAAAATTGTGGTCATAACCTTAAAATAAATACAGAGTCTCTGCGTTTCTGCCAGAATATAAAATTGTCTGCGCGATATTGGATCGAGATGGCGCGTCAGAATGGCATTGCGCCGACTGTTTTTCTCCAGAAGTCAGCCTCTTTCGTTTAATCTAAAATCTAGACAGCGGAGATTTCGCATTGTCTCAAGGGTGCCCCGGCCGAACGTGTCTGGAGTTATTGGGTGTCGCCGCACGAGATTTAGCAACTCTCGCAACACCCATTACGTGGGAACGCTGCGGCCCGAGACTTTCGACCATCGGTTCTGAATAATACTCTGTTGGACTGTACATAGAGGCCACGGCAAGCAGTAACAGTTGGTTTACTATCATCTCACTGGATATGCGAATAGCCTGTATGAGCTACACGTACAAGTAAGCGAGTTAGCGTAGGCCTACGCGATATGAAATTATTCAGATTGCAAAAATAGGCGCTATTTTGATTCCCGAATAACTGTTGCGAATGGATATTTGACTTTCTTTGCGTTTGTGCATTAGAGAAGAGATCGGAGATCGAGAGAAGGTCTGGGAGCAGAAATATTAGAGCATGACATTTGTGCAGTAAGCGGTACATAATCCACAATGCATTATTCTGACATCTACGGGGGATAGTCCCATCCACATCTCACAGAATTAAAAATTTCCCTTCAATGTTGCGCTATTATATTCTTGATTATAACGATTCAATCTGTTAGTCATAAAAATTTGCCCCTTTCTTCAAAGTATTTTTTGCAGGCCGAAGGATTTTATGACAGCTAGGCCTATAGGCATAAGTCTGTTTAGATTTGTGACAATCGTATTAAATTTTAAATAACCATTTTAAATTTAAGGATAACATAAATTTAGGGATGAGATATCCTTCAGCTTTGTACATGTAGACTACAGAAGAGTGAATCTCAAAACCCGTCTTGTCTTTCAAGAAAGACAATTGCAAATTAGGCCCACATATGTTTTTATTAAGTGTCATTAGTGCCTAAAAAACAGAAAATGTCTGTAGAATAGCGTAGTTTAATTTCTAAATTCGTCCGCCTTCTGATTTTTTCATCCTACATTGTTCCGAAAGTCTGCCGACCGCTGACTGAGTTGCTGGGAGATAGTGTGCATTATAGTCTGCATCCCGGCGTGAATGCAAATTTGATTCCAATTTGCAATAAATCTCCGTTTAATAAACGAATTGCCTCTCTGATTAGACTACCCATATACGCTAGATCTACCGTACTGCGTGGTGTGCCGTGGGATGTGTTGCCTCGCCGGAGGAGGACACTTTATGAAAATTATAGGCCGGTACATTACGCGAGGCTCATAGAAGGAGAAGAAAAATGAAAAAGCTAGGCAACAGGATTTTCCATTAACAGCACATAAACGATGGGGCTATTCCGCTTTGTCGTGTTTTTCCACGACAAATAGCCCATATTTAATTTTATTTTTTAGCGCTCATGGGACAATAATTAGGCCCCCCCCCGTTGATTTTAATCGCCGTAAAGGCAAATCTCTGGATGAGAAGCACTTAGAAAAGCTCACTAGCGCGTTTTGTGCTAAATCCTCAACATCGATTCAAAATGGCGTCAGTGTCTTGTTCCACGTACACAATAAAAGGCATTTCTTCAAAGCTTTTTGACTGCTTGAAGGAAAAAAATGTCAAGGGATTTGAGAATTTGGTTGGATCTCTTTCTGCATGGAGTCCGGAGAGCGTATCACTACCCTATGGGATTATTGATAGGCATACATGCATTACGCAATGCGTGTAGTCAGCCTATGACAATAATAGTTGGTTATTTCTCTCATTGCAGGACGTCTGAATAGCTGCAGTATAAACTACATTAAGTAACGTGGTATAAAATATTTTAGGCTGCCAACAATAGGCTGTAGGCTATTGCTTTTGCTGTATTAAGATCTATGTACTGCAAATGAATAACCCAAGCTTTATGCTTTTGTTCGTTATTATTCATACGGTATAGATGCAGATAGCATAGGCCAATAATGCTGACATCTACGGACGAAACGCCCAATCCACCCCTCGCCAAATTTCAAAATTCTCACAGACATTTTTGGTTATAGTGATTCAAGCTGTCATTGCGTCAAAATATGGATCTCCCATCCAAAATATTGTTCGCTGCTCAAAGCATTTTGATGACACGTCTATCTCGACGTTATAACAATCAAATGTTAATGAATAACATATATTAAACGATTCCTATCGCTTCATGCATGAGCAAAGTGAACAACTTGTGTGCAATACTGATGATCATAGGATGCGCTTTTTTTCACAAAACTAATGCATATCGCATCGCTGCTAATTAAAATGATGCCAGCTGATGTGATCAAGTGACAGTTGATCAGAATAATGATACCCATGGTTCGCTCTAGAGATTTGAATCGCGAGAATCCTCCCCCCTCTCCTAACCTAAGAATCCATATCTCCACCTGAAACCAAATCAGCTAGCTTTGTAGGGGGCAAAAACCATCTTACTACCACGGGGGACATCCCCCCCCCCTCTCAAATTCTGAATCCCCATGTTTTGAATCCGCAACGCTTCCCCATAATGTCAATCCTACAATCAAATCTCGTTAATGTCCACGCGCCCTGGTGTTGATCGAGGTCGCTAACTAAATAGAGGCACCGTGTGACGTTCGTGACAATGAATGGCAGACGCCATATCGTCCAGCTCATTAGCTTCATGTGATTACTGGGAAGTGTACCGCTGCGGTGAAAACTATATCCATTCAACACCAATCATAAATTCGAAGCTCAGAAGTAAAATCAGAGGAAAGAGCGTTTTCAGCGCCCCCGCCCCATACTGATATCTGATGGAAGATTTAATCAAAGATTTGATTGAATTTATATTTGTACCTAAGTATCTAAATTAACGTGATCTCAGCATTTTTGTTAACAACAGAAAAAGAACATCTTGTTGTTGTATCATGATGCCCTCTATTAAACGATTTGACGGAGATAATGAATGTCACGTAAAACTTAGCTCTAAATGCATCTCAAGATCTGAAGTAAAACTGTGCCCCTTTGAAAAAATTTGACCATACTTTTGAGGGCTTGTAAAAGCAAACTAGAATGGGCCTGTGACAACACGTTTGACAGCATGAATAATAATAATTAAAACCAACCACGTATTCCACTGCGATGTATGTTGCAATAAGAATCGATCACTAATTCTATATACCTACTGCATTCGTATAGTAAGCTGAGTGAATCGCAATAGATTAGTGCAACAACGCCATTGTTTCCGATGATTGAATCTGCTCTAAGATAATTTCTATTCCATAATAAATTTATCCACTGCATCTAAGTAGCGGATAAAATTGGACACATGACTCGTATGCATTATATGCGGCACGTCAACGACATTTCGGCCTAATGCATACCAGTATGTAACAAACGACACTTACGTTAATTGTAGGCCTAGTGAGCCACTCGAATTAACGCAAACTTTTGAGTTCCGATCCCATCTTCTGCTGCAGAAAGAGCATGCATAGGCTAAAATTGAACGACAAACCTTGCCGAAGCAAAACACGCACGCATACTATAAGGTTACACGACAAGCCGATAGCCTACTACAAAAGAACGTTTTACCGTCAAGTGTGAAGGCGAAGAAACAAGAGAACGATCACCGGGAATACGCTGTGGCCTAGTCCTTGCCTGCAGTCGATCTTCCATTGCCGCCACTTCGTTTCGGTCAAGGGTTATCAATTGAAATGTTGAGGGTTCTCAACATTTCGCGTTCTCAGGGGTTCTCAACCGACACGAACAAATTTTGTCAGGTTTTCCGCCATCCAGCAGAATAAAAATTAAAATTTTGACTTCAAAATTTGCGATTGCAACTTATTCATAATAAGCCTCAAGCATACAATTTTGTAATGATAAGAGTCAGTTTTAATAACCCCTGAGTCAAGGCCTAGTCGCAATGATCTAGACCTATATCTGTTCTCGTCAGTATAAGCCACCCAATGATCTTTGTCGGATTGTTCGATTGCACCTCGTCATTAAACTCACTGGGCCTATCGCGACACTTGGTATTCCCCAATCTACTTTTGCAAAACGGCGTTCCTTGTAACAGAAGAGGTTGAGAACCCCTGGTTGCAATGACGTCACAACAGCGCTGTCGTCGGTGAAGTGAACGCAATCCGTCTGCTGTCGGATGAAAGCGCGGACCGGATGCATTGGGTCTGTCATGGAATGGGACGCGCGCGCTGTGAACTCTGTGAGGCAGGAACAGGCGCCAGAAAGCAAAGGGTGGTCTGCAGTACAGCGGTCTGGCCTGTGGGACATTTAGACATTGATTGAGTTAGTGATCGACGATCTTACTACATCGTGATGGAGAGTGTCTAGCTTGCTTAGACAGAACTCTGTTAACTCTTTAACGCCTGGCCCGTAATATTCCCGTTTTGACGGCGATAGTATAGGCTACTAGAATACGGACAGGCAATATTTTGTGGATTCTACGCACTTTTACTGTCATTCATAGATGGGTTGCGCTGTGAAATAATACTGGGTTACGTTGCCACAAAATGTCTGGGTTGCGCATTGAAATACTTAGTTACGTTGTGACAAAACGGCGATTGTCTCTGTAACACGGCATGTATGTGCATGCCATGTTACAGTGAATGTATCTATAGATAGCGGCAAAGTGCCGGTGACACGGAGGTATACTAACGTTCCTACCACGCCCCTATTCACTGACCCAGTTAACGTCGTTATGCCATCGATTTGACGTCGCACCAGCGGTATTCGCCCCGAACCTCATTTTGCCGTCCAACGGGAAACCTCTGGAAGCTGTACCAGAAACCTGCGTTCTAAAAATAACCCACTACTATCTGAATACAACTGATGTCATATGCATCATAAGCAAGCAGTGTACATTGTACATTGTACAATTCTAATGGAATGCAATATGTACTAAAACCAAAAATTCATACATGGGCACCGTGATACACGGCATCAAGGAAATCAAGGCACTTCTCAGCGGCATCTTAACGTTAAGGAGTTAAGTTGCTGTCGAATTAGGGTTATGATCATGGCCAGTTGATCTCAATATAATAGTTAGGAATAAATATAGAATAGTTATAATATTGAATAAGCAAGAGCGTGTGTTATTTTAAGAATGTAATTACCTGTTGCGGCTTCAAATAGGCGAAGAGCGGAGATCGCGACAAGAATGAAAGACCAATTTAATATCGGAGCGCGAAATGGGATCAATACGGGATTGAATAACGTCGTTCTTTGGAACCGACGAGCGTGCAGGGAGGGAGGCAACGAACAATGCAGCGAGGCAGGACCAAGTGAATCAACAACACATTGGGAAAAGTCGCCAATGCCGAGATTTGTGGACCATCGTGCAGATTGGTGCGTGCTCAAATGCAGTGTCTCAAATTGTGCGTTGTATGTGATTACGCGTGGTGCTAATTTCGCGGTAAAATATAATATGTGAAAATATATAATATTATATAGCGACTCAATGGTAGTTTTATTTCTGGTCTCACTCGATCAAAGAATGTTTAGATTTTTGATGCTACAGGCCCTGTATCGTTCTCCCAAAGCAATGTTATAGAGGTGACAATGGGGGGAGGGGGTTCTAAGGACCGTGTGTAGTAATAAAGACTATTACATGCCAAAGAATCGCCAGCTCCCTTCTCCAGTCGTCTTTTAAGCCTAGTCCGGGGAACTCTGGGCTGCAGGCGTATTATATTTTTACCCCAGTCTTCAGGGACGAAGTAATAATCTAGAGCATAGGCCATTAGTTCGAGCATACAATGCATAGGCCTACCGTGTGCGCGAATTACTACCTTTTAGGCCACTAAAACTTTTGAAAAATAAAATGAGGGTACAACCCTCCCGAAATAGCGCATGTCACAAAAACTTGATATTCGTATTTTCAAACCTCTTCAATGTTGCAGCATCTTTACTTTGAGCATCCAAAAATTTCTGCGCCTATTGGCCCGTTCGAAAGAAATTGGCGTCGGGTCCCACGCACGCTGTAATTTAAAACCGCTGCAACTACTAGAAGAGCATTATATTTCGAGAACGATTCAAAACTGCGCAAAAAGTCAGAGATCGTTGTTACTCCTGGGTAATATAATGGGAGTTCGGCGGCCGTAAGTTGTCGCGGTTATCACGACAGCGCGACGTCCGAGTCCGCAGAGTGTTCGTCCCCGGGACTGAATCCGCAATCATTCAAATCCGCAATCATCTCGAGTGCCAATGCGAAAAGGTCAGAATACGACCCGAGGCATTGGCGTTGTCTACTATAGGCTTACATCCAGATTTGCGCCGGCTCAAGCATAACGCAGAGTTCATGGCTTAGTAGATTTCAAGGTCGGAGCGTTTCATTTGCCTATCCCTCCAATTGCCTACAGCCAAATCCCATAGCCTACAAAGGCCTATACGTGTATTTCTACTTTCTGTCCAAATCTAAATCGACCGGATTTGTTTGGTCCATTGCTTTAAAGACTTGCTTTATTGTGGCTGCAGTGTTCGGTCGCGACGATCGCCAATTCTACGACAATGGTTAGCGGAGTAAGAATTCGAATGGCCAAAGAATTTGAAGTTATGATTCGTCACTAGTAGAACAGAAGCTTGGGTGAAACAGGCCTGTGGTCGGAGAGTGCAATTGAAAATTACTTCAACTTTTTGCCAAATCAATGAAACAACAACAAAAAATTGGCTTGATCCTTATGCTATACGCTTGCAGGCTATTGAAATACAACATATAAAATTGTTGACCTATCTTGAGAAAACAAACTAGACATACTTTTTGACTAAACTGCGTGTATCACGTTCATGGAAATGACTTCACTGTAATTTTTATTGATTACAATCAGTATGTGCACCTTGAAGGTATAAATTGCAATAGTGCTCATTCACAATTACCAACGTCTATTAAATCATCGTATGATCCATTATTACAAATAACGATCCTGATCAAATGCGTGCAGGCCTGGCATAGTGCTACTGGTTATATTATGACTTGGCAGAGAGCTATGGTTTGTCAAGCAGTAGCTCAACCGACGGCATGCATTAGGCCCCCTATTCTTCCTCCGGCATGACGCGCACGCGGTCTTGGACTATCGCTCAGAAACGCGTTCCATTATTTTGTTTTTATCCAAATCCTCGATGCAATGCCCAGCTCCAGCTTCAAAGAAAGGGGCGGTAAATATATAATGCCATAGAATAAATATTAGCATTGTATTAACAATCGGGCAAGGAGTATGGCAGCCTTTAAATTTAAATGAAACTAGCAAAAAATGTAAAATAAAAAAGTGTTAGCCTAACGTTAAAATGTTGTGCGTTTAAATCTTTCCCGTGTTGCCAAAGTAGATTAAACTCAATCTGACGATCAATGCCTATGCATGCCATTAAAGCAACATTTCATATCGAGTCTGTTGACGCCGGTATTAGAGCCAATATCAAACAATAGCAGAGTCAGCACATAAAAAATTTCCTGGAAAGGAAATTCTCCATAAACAAAATGATAACTGCATAAGCATAATGCTAAAATAACTATTTCCGGTCTTTTTGTTTTATCTCGATCCGTCGCCGTGGCGCCACTGATCCACTCTGACCGCTCCTGTCATGGCCGTCAATGCGGCCTCTCCTCCAATCAGAACCACGATATATTACGAGAAACCGGAAACAGTCTGACGTGTATAATACGTCAGCAGAGATTGGACCAAGGAGTTTTATACCAAAACTCCCATGGGGGTTAAGAAACCTCGTATTTGTGACACCCGCGTATGTTACCTACCGTGACAAATGTTGTATACATGGTATCGCCATGCAGGGAACTGAATCTAGGACTCAGGGGGGAGGGGGCGGTGGAGTGAGGGGGCGGAGGAGTAACAGGCTACGCTAAAGTTTAAACTAAAAGGTAGAGGTATCTAGAGCCAAGTTCAACCAACTAAAAATATGAAAGAAACGAAAAAAAACATAAATTACGCAAAATCCTCGAACTAAAATCATCGGATCTCTTCGCACAGACATGAATCCTGTCTAAATTTAGGAATTAGGCATTCCGTAAGATCCAGATCCAGTGCATGAAAGCGGCGGTGTCCAAGGACGCTGTAAAGCAGGCTGCGTGGCGCCGGACCGCCACCAGTCGTGACATAAACCACCGGTGCATTCAGCAGAAATCTAACCCCACTACATTCACCAACCTCTAAAAGCTACGGTAGAAACTCACTGATCATTTATTTGTACTAATAGCCTAACTGGTTGGCCTATTACAATGCTCCACTAACTATAACCATAAACTTCACGAAGAAAATATCACTATACCCTCCCAAAAACCACACCGTCCTTCAAAACCCCCACCAAATTTGGCTGTCTAGAACTTATTCTTTACTGATATGTAGAAACCCTGCTGAATTGAAATGTGGCAGAGAAAATTCAATCATCCTCCACCCCCACCCCCCGCCTCTCCCCGCGCCCCCAACTAAAAGCTGGTGGTTGTTGCTGCGAAGTCTCCGAGTCGTTGGAGGAATAATAAATGGGCGCTTTTCACGTCTGTGCCTCATCTTGCGTCGGCGATTCGTCGCGGGTTACGAGCGGGCCTGTATGCGCTGTAATGTCTGCCATGCACTAGGACTAGAAGCATGCTTCTTGTTTTAAATTGATCAACATTTCCGTCGACAGCAAGCTTTGTTCATCTCATTGTAAAAAGTAGTCCAAAGGATATGAGTAGTCCAAAGGATATGAGAAGCGGGCCAAAGGATATGAGAAGTAGTCCAAAGGATATGAGAAGTAGTCCAAAGGATATGAGAAGCGGGCCAAAGGATATGAGAAGTAGTCCAAAGGATATGAGTAGTCCAAAGGATATGAGAAGTAGTCCAAAGGATATGAGAAGTAGTCCAAAGGATATGAGAAGCGGGCCAAAGGATATGAGAAGTAGTCCAAAGGATATGAGTAGTCCAAAGGATATGAGAAGTAGTCCAAAGGATATGAGAAGTAGTCCAAAGGATATGAGAAGCGGGCCAAAGGATATGAG
>JAQIWG010009239.1:0-10800 GCA_034695025.1 Chamaedrilus cognettii | reverse complement strand
AAATTTAAAACAAATAAAATCCAATCGCCGACCGCCGTGACGTCATCATTCGGTTTGCGCGCGACCGTGTGGAGTTTTCAATAAAAAAGATAAGATTTGCCAAAGATTCTCTTAAGACAATCTTACAACTAAGATTGTCATAAGATATCTACGTTAATGAGCCCCCTGGTTTCGTTGTAAAGTCAATGCTGCATTTCTTTTCTATTTCACATTCGTGAGAAAATGTTTAGTTTCAAATGTATTTGAGTGTTATTAGGCGTAGCCTACGTGTAGTGCAGTGTTGATATAATGGAATAGATAGGCTGTTAAGGAATCTAAACTAGGAAGGCATTGAAATATCGTCATTTCAGCAAAAAGATTTGATATGAATCTTTATTTCACCACTAGAGCAGAATGAAAAATGCAATTTAAATCAATAAATATGAGAAAAAGAAAAGCTAAATAGATATAAGCACGGAGTGGCCTACACCTACTTGTAGCAATTCACATGAAAACGGTAGGCTAACGGTGAAATTACACCTTTGGGTCAAAACGAAGGAAGCCTTCAAAACGAAGGAAGTTTTGTCGTTAGGGACTAAAGTGTATAGATTACTATAGAACTCGTCCAGCCGACATGACGTCATGATCCTTAACGACAAAACTTCCTTCGTTTTGAAGGCTTCCTTCATTTTGTGTTTTGACCGAAAGGTGTAATTTCACCATAAGCCTATACAGTGCAAAAGATAAAGCAAATTGTGATTGATCAGTGATGATTCGTATAATCATATAGTCCTGCACTGTATAAATTTTCTCTATTGTAGCCGGAGACTTGGCAAAAGGCAAGGAGTACGAGTTTCGAGTTCGAGCAAAGAATCTGGCCGGCCTTGGTGAACCCAGTCAGCCGTCAGAAACAGTCATCCCTAAAGCTAAGGCTTGTGAGTTAATATCCCATCTGTTGATGTCCTATCGGTTTAGATCTGCTTGCTTATCGGTGAATACCATAATGCCATCCTATCTGTTTCTTCAAAACCGCTTTCTGTGTGTAGTCTACTGCACTTTTCCGTCACCTACGATTCAATCAAATGATGTTTTTTCATCTCCGTTTGCATGACATAGTTTTGGTGCGCTACAAGTATGCACTTATAACGTACACACACTACATTATACTATCTGTTTGATAACCAATTTTTCAAACTAATTGATTATATAGACTATGAGTGGATTCTATACCCGTTCCTTTGTTCTCTCATTTACCTTTGGCTTAGCTTTGAAATTTAACAGCAAGCCCATAACCGCCATTCAAAATAACTCTTTGCTTTTTAGTCCATTTGAATTGATATACACATCATTAAATTAAGATGACGTCATAGATTTGAAGCAGAATAACTTTCTGTCTCAACTGAATTCAAATTAACCTCAGTTCTTGTGGACATTTTTATTTTATTTTTTACTGAAAATCTTTACTGTAAATATCATAGCGAGTTTTTTTGAATGGTAGTGAAGGGCTGCCATTAAATTCCGTTCCTTAGCAAGAACGTTGCTTAGCTGGGCGTAAAGGTAGGTCTATAGAATCCACCCTAAAGCTTTTAATTTTAATGGCAATATTGCATAGTGGTGTACTTTGTGGCTGATAATGGCAAATTTTATGTGAGTTTCTGGTTTAAGTCACTAGTAGCCTAGTAGCTATTGCAATACAATGTCATGCATTGTTAGCTGAATAAAATTGAATTCTTTGATTGTACGTATGTTTGTATCTTATTTCAGCCAAAGCATCGCCTCCTGGATTGCCAAGCATCGAGAAAGTTGGCAAGAACTTTGTCGATTTAGCTTGGACTAAGCCTCGAACCGATGGCGGCAGTCCCGTCAAAGGTAGCCGCTTATACTCTTGTGCATTTATTTTCAAATAGCAAGAATTTCATCAGTCGATTATGCTGGAGGCTTTCACATATTTTACAACTGCAGTGCAGTAGAGTACAGTAGCCTGTTATTGTAGCCTAACAATAACAGACTACTATTAATTTATTTTTAAATTATTTTTTGTTTAGCGATTTAATTATTTAATTATTAATTATTTAATTATTAATTATTTAATGTGTTTTTTTATATTAATTTTGTCGAGCTTGCAAAGACCTACACTTTCATCCCCATTGCACTTTAAACCATCGGACCCATCAACTCAAAAGCGCTCGTGTTTCTTGCCGAGCTTGGTCGCGACATTGCCTCGTCACTGTCGATGCCCACAAGGGCGCGTTCCTGTTTCAGCGCCTCTCAGTTGCCATCCACCGTTTTAATTGTGTGTACTTCAAGGGCACTTTTATTTCACCATCTGATTCCGAGGGCTAGCCGTCTCAGAGCAAAACGTTTACACCAATAAGTCTCTCGGGAGCGCAGTACCGAGGGCAAAAAAAAATATTTAAAAAATAAAAAATATTGGTTGCCTGATATTAATTGATAAATTAACTTTTTAATTGGCATGATCTGAATTTAATATACTGGTGCAAAATCTATTTGTGATAAGTGAACTGTCCTAAAGTCTTTCTTTCAAAATGTGGTTGCTATTAATAGTTTTTCAGAAACTTGAAAGTCGATAAGTTATTAACTTAATTTATCTTAATAATATTTTTCTTTTCTTTAATGAATTCAATGGATCAAATGTCAATCAAATTTCAGTACCATATCTAATAATGAGATTTTTTTCACAACAGGTTACAAAGTGGAGAAGAGGAAGCCTGGCGGCAGTTGGGAGAAAGCCTCTGACTTCCCAATATCTGGTGAAAATGCGACAATCTCAAACCTAGCGGAAGGGGAAGAGTATGAGTTTCGAGTTGCAGCCATCACCGACGCGGGAGTGGGAGACTTCAGTCTCAACACTGCACCCGTCAAAGTCTGCGAGAGAAAAGGTAATGTTCTTTTTAGTGTTGACTAAAATGTTGAAGTGCTACTGATATTTCTTAAAATCTCTTCAGTGCTCTGTTAATTGACAGATCCTCGGTGTCAAAACCCTCCACCCTAGCCGATTTTGAAATGATAACTTCATTTCTTGAAATGTTAACTTGATAGGGTTTTGCACTATTTATTGAGGTGGTATCTTTGTATGATTGAGTTAACTAATGATATATTGAACTTCATTTTTTTTTATTGCTTTAAATAGATCAAGCATATGCATCGTAATGCATTGTATATTTTAGATGGGCTTGTATTCATGATATAGTAGCGCTAATTTGTACATTTTTTCTATCCACCGAGCAGGCTAAATATAACGATATTCTATGAGAAGTTTAATTAATTTCCTTCACTCACAACTTTATTGTGAGAGCAACAAACATCTTAACATGTTTGTCATACATTTTTCATATTTTACTGATCAACCGTTGATGATTGCATCAGTTACGTGTCTACTTAGAAAAACTTTTTGATTTTGATTTTGATAGGTAGTAACATACTTTTTTATTTTGTAGCGGCACGGTTGCCCGAGTTCGTAAAGCGCCCCGATAGTGTGTCGGTGCCGATGGATCAGGACGCCAAGTTCCAAGTCATTGTGGACGGTGAACCTTTGCCCACCGTCAAATGGTGAGTTTTGAAGTAAATCATGCAATTAATTATGTAAATGCGTTTTGGTCAATATTAGGGTGCGTTATATAATATCTTGTAATTTATAAGAATTGAATCTAGTTTAACTTACGATAGTAACCGTCATGTGTGTTTCCAAGTAATTAAACCAAGATTTGTCTTGTATATGCATGTATGCGAATGACGTTTTTTATTCGTTGTCTGTGTATAATGTCTTTTAAGCTATGGCATGAGTAGTCCTGAGTCCGGAAATTCCAGTGCTGTCATCTGCCAAAAATATACACAAAGAATATATTACAGGCCTTTCAATGAGAATGTTAAACACAGAGGGTTGCTAGTTGGTAATATCGCTTAATAATAAGTAAATAATTCACATTATCAAATTCCTCGTTGTGATACGGATGCCCATCAAAATTGCTTTCTTTCTAGAACCAGTTAAGATTTAAATTCTCTCTCTTGCATAATTGCTCAACAGTCGTCTCTGAATTCGTTCTATTTAGCTTTGTCCGCAAACGAAAAGAACAGACTTTTTTTCTTTTTTTTACGTGTGCTCTTCAAAACTCATCTTGCAGGGTGGAGTGCAGTAGTGAAGTTGAAGTTTAATTACTCGCGGGGAAAATCACCTACACGTGTTGTACACACGAAGAGAGAACCTTTGATCTACACGAAATGAACTTTGACCGCAATACTATAAGTGTTCTTATTTATTTATTTTCTTTGATTGAAGCCCTGTATATGTCGGAAACATAGATAACAATGCCGCGTGGTACGGCGGCTGGTTGCAGGTACAAGGACGGGATGGAGCTGCGAAACGGAGCCAAGTACCGGATAGTGAATGACGGCGACAAGGTGCAGCTCGTTGTCAAGGGCGTCACGGAGGACGACCAGGGAGAGATCACCTGCGAGCTCGTCAACCCCAAGGGCAAGGAATCGGCCACTGTAAAACTTCAAGTTCAAAGTGAGTCGCATATATTATTCAATAGATGTCTGATCACATTGCATATTAAGTATCCGTTTTGCTTTGCTTTAGTGCTTATGTTTTGTGCTTTTTCTGATTTTTTTGTGAGATGGTGAAGTTTTGACAAAATTTGCATTTCATAATCTCAATTGATCTGCTCTGAATCAAGATGTATGTTTGAGTAAGTATGTATGTAAACTGTGCTTGTAACGCACAGAATATATGTCAGGCAAAGTGAGATGACAAAAGCATTGGTTCCTTTAATCAGAAGGCCAAAAACATGTACGAAAAATACGAGTTTTTTTAGAGAAGCTTCAGGGAGTTGATTCTTTGATGCTTCTCTGAAAGATGCCACACATTTGCTTTCTTTTCGTTTTTGTTCTGTTACTTTTAAAGAATCTTGCAGCTTATTATCATAAGTTGATTTGTTTTTTACTATCATTATTATCTGCTGTTCAGATTCTGAGATGTTTAGTTAAGTATTTTAATAAATTTTCCTGCGTACCGTTGTGTGGTGCATATTTGAAAGCGTTATGATGCATTGTAATGTGTAGCCCGTTGCCTAAAAGTTTACATAAACCATGTTTTTATAACTTGCTAGTGCTTCCTACCCTGCTAGTTTAAGGACCGTGTGTAGTAACGAAGACTATTACAGTCCGGTTCTATGCCTGCGCCTCTGCTTTACCAAGCACAGTACTGCTTTCCCCTCTTAAGTCGCCTTCTACGACTCGCCCGGGGAGCTCTGGGCTGCAGGTCAATTCTTTGTTCCCCGACCTGCAGGGGTTATTTTTATAACTTGACACTATTGTTGCCTGCTATGTGTGATCCTCTTGAACCAATTTATGGTGTTGCGCAATATATCATGCTCTGTACCATATATTACATGGATCATACACATTAATCTTTCATTATCTAAGATAATTTGTGAAATAAATTTTACATCAACATTTAACTGTATTTTTCAGCGCCACCTCACATTGAAAAGGATTTCAAGGAGCAGCAAGTAGACAAGGGGGAAACTCTGAAGCTCAAGATTCCGTTCAGCGGAACGGGACCGTTTTCCTTCAAACTCAAAAAGGACAACCGAGAAGTTTCCGGGGATCGTGTGAAAATTATTCCCTTTGATGACTACGTCATTTTGCAGATCAAAGGTTGGTGCACGATGCATTTTGCAGGATATTCTTTTTATTATTTGATGTTTATTAGGTCAACTGTTTTTCATTAATTTAAATTTTAGTCTAGTTTTGTGGAGTTTTAATTGCTTAAACAAGAAAATATTACTTATTTTTTGAGTGTTTATTACTGATTACTATTGAAACATATTGCCGTTCGTGCCAAGAATAGTGCAGGACTTTTAACGCTTTTTTGACGACTTTTTTGATGTTATATTTTTGTTATCATAATGTAGTAATTCTAAATTTATTCCGACAATGCGGTTAGATGCTGACAAGGACGATACTGGAAAATATCGGGTGGAGATTTCTAATGACAGTGGTGCCAGTACCTGCGATATACCGATTAAAGTCAAAGGTTTGTTGCTTGCGGACCTGTGGCCTAGGGGTATAGAAGTAATTAAATCCCTTGAACTCTCATTTACATGATACAATTTGCAGTGCTGATGCTTTTAACAACTGCATTTTGTGTCCAATATTTTTGAACATCGGCTTCAAACTTTGCTTACAATACAATAGGCCTACTGGAGCATACTATCAAATATATGGCAATTGCTAATATATTTAGTTTTCAACAAATAACTGTGAATTTATTTTGTGCGATATATAACTGCTTATATATGTTTGGTAAATCAAACCATTGCCAGCAATGTAGAAATTTAAAACAAACTCCCAACCGGTAAAATGTCATATCTTTCTAATCCGCTGATCTTTAATTCTCTGAATATTTTTGCCGTCGCTCGGGCTTTTACCCTCCCTATTTTACCCTCCCTCATAAGTCATTTGACTTTCATTTTTTAATTTAATGTGTTCATTTAAATGTATCACAAAATTTACATTAAAAGTCTCTCTTTTCAGCACTTAATAGTCAATGTGGCCAGTTAAACCCCGTTTAACCCAGTTAAACTCAAATGCCATTAATGTGGTGTTAGTGTAGAAAGGAAGAAGTCCCTTGCAGTGAACAATAGTAGATTAATAAATGAATATATAATGTGGAAGGTCACTTGTATTCACAAATTTTACGATCATCAATCGTGTATGTGCAGTTGTTAATTTTTCTTACAATATGTCCCGTCAAGTATGTCACAAAATCTACTGTTAAGTTTGCTCTTTTCAGCGCTGCCTGGTAAGTGTGGCCCATTAAATGTCTCCGACGTGACCAAGAGCGCCTGCAGACTGAAGTGGAAGGCTCCGGAAGATGACGGGGGCTCTAAGATCACTCATTACATTGTGGAACGCAAGGAAACTGGAAAACCTTACTGGACAACAGTAGCATCATTTAACAAGGCAAGCAGATGTCTGATTAATTATGGAACGGATGTCATTTCTGTTACGAAAATAATACGGAATGTTTTTTTAGGCAGAGCGCTGTACCAATAATTTGAAATTTTTGTTGATGAAAAATTAATCGTGCTACAACAAGAACTAACATATAGCATCGATTTGTATTGAAATATTATCATGCAAATTGTAAGATTTTCAATGTTATAACATGATCAAAATTTTAAACATTTATTACATTACGTGCTAGGAAGAAATAGTTACTATTTACGGTCACAGCTTTGTTCATTGTTCTTCTTTCACCCTCTATGCTAAAGTTCTTTTTTAATAACATGCCCCATTTAAATTTATTCATTATTCACTAGCTAAAGAATGTCTTTGTTTATTTAGATTTATTGGTTTAATTGTTTGGTTTTAGTTGTTTGTTTGTAATTTTTGTTGATTTAGTTGTTTGTTTTTAATTGGTTTAATTTTTTGGCAAAATTGGTTTCCTAATGCAAGCCCGGGAACAAAGAATTGGCTTGCAGCCCAGAGCTCCCCGGGCGAGTCACAAAAGATGACTAAAGAAGGGGGAGCGGTTTTGTGGCGGCCTTCTTACACAAAACCAGACAGTAATAGTCTTTGATACTGGCACACCGTCCTTAAAATTCAACCCCACCTCCACATTTAGATTTAGTCGAATCACATTTTTGGCTAAATGATTATACAATTTTTTTAAATGTAAATAATTTTTTTTTGCCCTCGGTACTGCGTTCCCGAGGGACTTATAGAAATTGGTGTCAACATTATGCTCTAAGACGGCTAGCCCTCGGAATCATTTATAAAATGATCTACTAGAAAAAATAATGTATTGTTATTATTATGTTGAAAAAATGCCCCAGCAAGTCGGGGAACAAAGAATAGACTTGCAGCCCAGAGCTCCCCGGGCGAGTCGTAAAAGGCGACTGAAGAGGAGGGAGCGGTTCTGTGGCGGCCCTCTTACACAGAACCGGACTGTAATTGTCGATGTTACTACTCACGGTGCTTAAGGCTCAACCCCACCACCACCACCATGTTTAAATTAATTGATCCACTGCAAAGGCATAATGTGAACTTGTTTGGTTTTTTCAGGATACTGAAATGGACGTGCAAGGCTTGGTGGAAAACAAGGAGTATCTGTTCCGCGTTGCTGCCGCCAACGCTAACGGAGATGGGGAGTTCATCGAGGCTCCATCCGCCATCATCGCCAAGATGCCATTCGGTATTTATGCGCTCAAAATACATCTCTAAAAAAGGGTTCCCATTCTGTAAATATTTTTTGTAAATGACACTGATGCTGACTAAATATTTGATTTCAAGCAGTTAATATATAATGAACTTGTCTAATAGTGTTTCCTTCAAATAGTATTTCTGATAGTGTTTCCTTCAAATAGTATTTCTGATAGTGTTGCCTTCAAATAGTATTATTCAGGTCGTTCATTCAATTTCTATATTGAAAATTCTTACATGGTGCCATTTTCAGTCAAAATATATATAATCTCTGGTCAACTTATATAACATTATTTTCTTATTGTTTTTTCATTCTATCAACTATCTCAGTCTAGCATAGCGCGACTTTTTATGCAAATATTATCTTAAATTACCGTTATCATGACAAACTATAAGTTTGCAAACTTTCATTGCTAGTTAACGTCTTGCATTAAATATGGTCTTGTAATAAATTGACATCTTGTACAAAATTGTACTAAATATGATGTCTTGTACTAAATTGTACTAACTATGACGTCTTGTACTAAATTGATGTCTTGTACTAAATTATACTAAATATGACGCTTTGTACTAAATTATCAAATTATCATTAACTATGAACTAGCAAACATTTATCACTACTCAATGTCTTGTTAGATCCCCCGGGTCCCCCTGGCGAGCCGGAAGCCGCCGAAGTCGGCGGCGACTTTGTCTCCCTGACGTGGGAGCGACCAAAGTCGGACGGAGGTGGTCGCATTCTCGGCTACTACATTGAGAAGAAGGACGCGACTTCCGACAACTGGATGCGGGTCAACCCGCTGCACCCCCACCCGGCAAACATTTTCAATTGTCCCAATCTCATCGAGGATCGCGAGTACGATTTCAGAATCTTTGCCGTCAACGAGGCAGGGGAAAGTAAACCGGCTGCGACCGGACGGAGAATTAAGATCAGGGATCCGCGAGGTTGGTCGATGATATTACACTTGTTGAAACTGTGTATTTGTGCTATGTACATTATGTATTTTATATATCATACTTTGCAATACGGTATATTGCTATATTTTTATTAGATGATGCATATGATGATCGTATGCAAATTTGTTATGTACAATGTATAATATACTTTATTTGTATTAAAGCATTTGCATTATATTGTATTGTATATGATATGTACATGTACATATTGTAAATGTATATGTGTTGCATAAGTTGAGAAAGGAACCAGATGACTGGATGTCAAAGTATATGGATTACGAGTTAGCTGGGAAAAGAAGTATAGGGAGACCGGAAACGACGTGGAAAAGCTTGACAGAGAAGGATATAAAAGCTAGAAAATTAAGACGTGAGGACGCGACGGATAGGATAAAGTGGATGCCGGATGTCCATGGATGCAAATGGCCTACCCTTGAGTAAGCGGGGAATGTGGCCACAAACGCGAGTGTGAATGTGTGTGTTGTTGTATTGCATAGTATATTCTGTCTTCTTAAGTGTCGAATGATATTGTGATAAAATGAATTTTAAAAACTGCCTTGTCGGATGATTCCATCATCATTTACATTTTACATCCATATTTTCATGCTAGCACAGATGGAATGTTTCCCATGATGAGACTCCCCTGTGGCTCTCGGTCTTTTTCCGTTTATCCGCTCATCACACGCACTCTCATGTCACTCTCAATTTTCTCCTATTTTTCTCCCCTCTACCCACACACTTTTCTTTCACGTTTGTATATCTACACACCTGTATGTGTTGTATGCACAGAAATAGAAGCCTACAACGCGCATGCATAAACTTTGAAATGCTGTAGAAAGAAGGCCCTTTTAAGCAAAAAGGAAGTTGATTTGAATTATGGGCAATCACTTTGAATTATTGCGATTGGATGTGTGTAGGTCATGACCCTGTCAATCAAGTTGTGACGGTTGTAATTGGTTTGCACCGCGGGGAAGAGCCCCGCCCCAGCTATCTCCATACGTGCCTCAATGTACAGCATATAGTAACTCCCCTTGGTCTTGGTTGTATGTTATAGCTCCCACGCCGCCTGAAATCGTGCGTGGATTGAAGCCGATTACCTGCGCGCAGGGAAAATCTGCGCGATTTGAAGTTACCGTCAGAGGGCAGCCCCAACCTGAAATACAGTGGTTTGTGTTCGCTAACTATTCAAGCATTCAATATGCTGATCATCGCTACTTTAGATCAATTTTGCCTTTGATTTGCTTTGTTTGCAGCATTGTGGGGCACTTACTTTCTTTAAAACTAACGAGAAAAGGCCGAAAATCTAAAAAAAAATTTATGTGGAATCAATTGTCAAAATTTTGTGGGCGTTTTTAGTGATACCTGGTAATGTTGTTTAAATGGATGCTAATATATATTATGCAACTTAAAATATGTGATTATCAATCCATTTTGAATTTGTATGCACCAAATTTGTAACTACTGATAGCGTTTTGCAAAAAACTGTTTTAAAATGTGTACGTGAAAAAGGGAACATTTGCATTTCAGTATCATTTTATTAGATCATAAAAATGTAGGGTTGTTAGGATACTGCTATAATATATATTCATACAATGACTTATTTGAATAATTCTTCATCTGACATGACCTTATTTTAATATT
>JAQIWG010009238.1:0-10800 GCA_034695025.1 Chamaedrilus cognettii | reverse complement strand
GCGATTTTATTTTGTAGTCCGAATTAACCAATGAAAATATATGAAAGAATTGTATCAAATAATCTGATTGGTTAATTTGGACTACAAAATAAAATCGCACTTCAAATCGAAGTCTAGTAACCGGCCTTAAGAGATAATAGGTCACGTTAGCAAGTGGCTGCATGGAGTACGGAAAAGGGATGTGAACCACACAAGGTTTATAAGCTTAATGCTAATCAATTGGATCAGCAAATTATCATTTTAATATTAAATAATAACTAGAACTGTATACATATCAAATAATATGCTAAATATATTATTTAAGGAATATGCTATGTCAAAAAAGTCTAGAATAACAATTGTATAATCTCAATTCAAAATCTGAATCTTAACTCTTTGAGAGAGGTTAGAACCTAACTCGATCCACAACCCTAGCATTAAATCTTTAAAATCCAGAAAGAAATTTTTCCCCACATGCACACCTACAGATCCTGTACACCCCAATGTTATGTATAAGATTCCTTAGCAAGTATATCTGCAAGTAGGCCTATACCAGGAGCCCTGCAGTCGGCCTTGCCGAACAGATTGCTAACAAGCTACAATGCTCAACGGCCTTTCTTGCCGATAGAGCAGAAACATTGAGGGAGGGGTGGAGAGCTGAAGACGACTCGCTCGCTTTCATCAAATGTCATTGACGCTGCAACGGAGCAGCACTAGCAGCAGCAGCAGCAGCAGCAGCAGCATCAGCAGCAGCAACAGTAGTAGCAGCAGCTGATGCAGCCGCAGCAGTGAAAACAGCTGAGGCAGCAGCAACCAGAAACCAGCTGCAGCCGCACTGTTGCACCTTATATGCTATTTAAACTCAAACATGTATACCGGACTCAACGTAGGTAAATAAGTACTGTAGGCATATCAGCATTCAGCATAGGTAGGTATAGTGCATTTTAGGTATAATGCACTCCAGTATACCCACTCTATGTCGACAAGTGCAAACCATTGCTGAGGGTATCGGTACACACGGCAAACTGAGCATTTGTTTCAAGGATATTTTCAGAAACTAACATCCAAAGCTAATTACAATTGCAAAACGTGCTTCAGCAACAGCAGCTGCAGCAAGCGCGCTGCAGCAGTAAGCGCGCTTCAGCAACATCAGCAGCAGCAAGCGCGATGCCGCAGCAGCAGATAGGCTAATACACATGAGCTGCTGCACAAGCGCGCTTCAGCAACATCAGCAGCAGCAGCAAGCGCTCTCCAATCATCAACAGCGGCAGCAAACACGCATCGGCAGCAGCAGCAGCCATTGCAGCACGCACGCTGCTGCAGTGCACGGTGCACTACAGCAGCCGCGGCAGCGCGAAGAGCAGCGGTTATTTGCAGCACGTCGTCCCTAACTCAACACTGTGTCTGGTCCGACCACGGGCGATCGATTGTTTCTCGGCCCCGAGCCTCACCGGCCTATCTCTCGCATCAGCCACACGCCAGAACGGCCACGGTCTGGGCCGGGCGGGGCCGGGCGTGGCGGCGGCCTCTGTAAGTAACGCTAGACGAGGAGTCACGCGGCCGCTACAATATATCTGACTTAGCGGTCACGCGAGAGCGTGGGCAATCCTGCAGAGAACAAGAACGTAAACAGCATCAAACATCCTGTTCCAACAACACCTTACTTACACGTAACTACACGGGCAATCATTAATCTAACCCTTTGAATTAGAGTGGATGAAATCATGAAACCTTGAAAGGAGAAAAACGCCAAAAACTATAAGCATTTCTAACTTTCAACATAAAATTTAGCCACCATAGAAAAAACTTTCTTTGACGTGATAGTGGCGTGATTTTGGCGCTTTAAGAGCTTACACTATCACAGATCGATATACGGAAGAGCCTTCAAATTAGGGCAGTATAGTGAATAAAACTAAAATATATTTAACAAAAGTCGACTTGATCCACTCCTGTAGCGAAACAGAATAGAACTAGAGGGAGAATAGCATCTATGAGGGAGAACAGGACTAGAGGTGGAACAGAATAGATATCTAGGAGAACATAACCTATACCAAAGGGAGAATAAAATCTAGAGGGAGAACAGAATAGAATTAGATGAAGATCAGAAGAGACTAGAGATAGAACAGAGCTATAGAAAGAACAGAATAGAACTATGTACAGCGATAAAAGTAGACTACCTATATAAAAGGGAGAGAACAGAAACGCCCGGAGGAAGCCTGAAGCTTGAAGAAAGCAGAACACAACAGCGCTCCCAACAGTAACGATCAGCAGTGTGCTGGCTAACGATCGGGCACATCAACATGCACACGGATCGACGTCCAGTCCAGTCCACTGATTCCTTCCACTCGCCGCCCGCCTCTCCGGTTTATTTCTGTCGATCTAAACAGTCCGCGCTGTTGGGGGCGGGGACGCCGCGGTCTCGGGGGAAAAGAACGTCGGAAAGGTTGGGGAACAGGCCGATTAGCCAAAAACCGATTTGCTGAAAAAATATGCCACCGATTTGCCGAAATAAAAACAAGCGTTTTTGCTAAAAATGTATTTTGAGTTTAGTTCCGAAAAGTCAACAAGACAGCATATTTTAACCTATGTATATGAAACGCAACTAGATTAGAGTTAGAGCTCCGTTAGGGTTAGGGCTAGGTTAGGGTTAGTTTACATTTATTGTTAGGTTTAGGATTAAAGTTTGATTTCAACTTTTCGTCAATTAGGGCGTTAGCTGAAAGTGTTTTCAGCAATTCGATCTTATTTTATCCAACTGCCTTTTCGTTTATTTGTTAATTTGGCTTTCGGCTAATCGGACCGTACCCTGCGAATGCTCGTTCGATGAAGGAGAGGCAACGTCAGCTCTCCCCCACTAGTCAGCACTCCCCACAAGTCAGGGGGACTAGAGCCTAACTCCCAAGCAAGAGGAGCTTTCGAAATACTTCTGTTTAAAACGCTTGTACTTCAACACTTGTATTGCAAACGCAAGCGTCCAAACGGTATTTTCAGATACTTTTATGAAACACAAGCGTTTGGCACACTGACAATGGAACTGACCATATCTCGCTTTTTGAAAAGCGAGTTATTCCGATCTTGCTTTGAGCTGCCATGTGATGTTTCTGAAATACCTATGTTTTAAAACAAGCTTTTCACCTACAAGCCTTTCAAAAGCAAGATTGTTGTTGTTCAATCACACTGACTGCGCAGCGTGTTGCAATGAGCCGTTTCACCAACGTTCCACTTCCTGGACTAGAAACCTTACTCGGCAGAGGAAAAGAGAATCTACCCTAATCAGTAATTTACTAGTAATCCACAACTGCAATTTATTACAATGCGCTTAAGACGACACGTACTCGTTGCAACACGAATGTACTTAATAATTAAAATCAAATGTAAACACTAGAACATAAACTACTTTTCTGAAAATTTCAAATTACATGTTACTTTAAATTTTATAATTAACAAAACTTTATAATTAACTGAATGGCAAATTTTTTGTTTTACTACATGTATTCCAACAATGAATAATTGCTTCCAACTTGGCTAAAAGGCACAACTTTATAGAGCAAAATACAGCCCACGGCATTGAGTCGCTCAGACAATGAATAATTGCTACCGTACGTCGGTTACCCATGGTCATGAATCCATGCTATTGAAATTATTATCATCAATAAAATTTTTGTGCTAGCCATCAATTAATCATTTAACAACGCAGGACTATGTGAATCGCTGGGGGCTCTCTCCATAATATACTCTTCATAATACTCACCAAGAATGAAGCGATCGCTGGCAAAACAGGTCATTTGTTTTCCATATTTCGCCTACATCCCACATTAACATTGCAACAATGTCTGCTTAATGGACTTTGTGTGGTTCAAAGGCCCCTAACGGTATATATATATACTTAGATCTAGAATAACTTGATAACTTGAGAGCATTTAATGGAGCCACACACACTGTGGGACGCCTAATCAACAAACAGCACAGCTGACAACAGAATCTATGCATAGTCAAATATACATGTAGATGATGCAGAGCCATCACAACTGACAGCGACCGAGGCGCCGAAATGGTCCTGCCTTGGCATGCAAGGTCTAATGGTCCTGCCTTGGCATGCAAGGTATAATGGTCCTGCCTTGGCATGCAAGGTCTAATGGTCCTGCCTTGGCATGCAAGGTCTAATGGTCCTGCCTTGGCATGCAAGGTCTAATGGTCCTGCCTTGACATACAAGGCCAAATGGTCCTGCCTTGACATACAAGGCCAAATGGTCCTGCCTTGACATACAGGGCCAACATGAGCTCTTTCCATCAGGTTCTCCAGACCTCTTCGCATCGGGCTCTCCATAACTTAGATCCTGAACAAAATCACATCGCCAAGGCTTTACACTGGAGAATATGTAGACAGCACTCGTCAGGATATCGGTCAGGCATAAAGTAGCTGACACGCATCAACGCACAACCAAGAACAGTTTGAATTCACTCCTATAGTTATTGAGGAGCGCTATTACTTTTCCAAAACTTCAGTGACGCAGCCTGCGGATACGTTAACAACGGCTTAGATTTACATTTCGCAATATATTAAATACGTTATAAATAAGGCGAGCCATTAGAACGGGGTTAATAATAGTTAATTTGTGACTAGCAAAAGGTTATTCAAAGTGAGGATTATTCCAGGTTAGGGCTAGACTTCCGTTGGGCTAGATTGTGTTAGGGTTAGTGCGGGGCTAGTCAAGGCTATAGGCGAGATTTTTTACTCCACGTCGCCAGCTGCACTGCGATGATAAATAATACTAATATTGTCATCATAAACGCAATATTTTTCATTTTGCCGATCATGATCCCGGGACGCGATATCATGAATTATTGCGTCCCCGGATGATCAGGAAAATAATGCATGGGTTGCGCCCTCATCCGACCGCATCAAGCGCTCATAAAAACGTCCCGGCTGCCCCCACTAAACGAATGATTTAGGTGCGCCACGCACACTGACCACGCGATCATCGCTCATGCCGTGCAGTGGCCTGGCCAAAGAATTTGGATAAATCCGGAACGACTATGCGAGTATTATAGCTGCTAGTGCACACTAAATAATTAGAATAATTCTAGAATGGCTACGCGGTATTATAGCTGCTAGTGCGCATCCAAGAATTTAGATAAATCAAGAATGGCGACACCAGTACAATAGATGCCAGTGCGCACTAAAGAATTTAGATAAATCTAGAATGGCTACGCCAGCAATGTACATGTGTGCTGCTGCCCACACGGCATCAAAAAGGTGATTGTCTTATTATCAGTATCCTGCAATTCTGATTTTTTTTAAAAAGGCATCAAAAAGAGGAGATTGTCATGAGGCAACAAAATGGTGGCATAGACTATAATGTGGGCTTCTATTGGCTGTCTAGAATCAAGCTGATTCACGCTGGTTTCTGCAGCCATACTTTATAACCAATTCCACCATTACGCTGACTCTGACATTCCCCATTCTGTGTGCCGTTCAGCTTCAATGAGTTCCATTCTAGGTATAGAGTAGTTCAAATTTTTGGGCGTAGCTTCCTTTGTTGTGTGCATGCACTGCGCTCGTAAAGGGACCCGGAATCATTATTAACCGTGCAACAGCAGAACGACACAGTGGGGGAAACGAAGAGCCGATGGACCTTATAAGTTCCGAAACGAAACCACAATGACACGTCGACGTCATAGAAAAAACATCACCAACTTTGCTCAACTTGCGTTTTGCTTTTTAAAATAGAAAACCGCCCGAGCCCGCACCACTGGAAAGCGTAACGCGTGCAAAAGCATTTTGATCGGTGGCCGTGAGAAATCAATAGTAATAGTTTTGTAGGCTATAAGCATAAAATCACAAAATTATAAATTTTTTGATTTTATAATACTTTTATGAAACTTGCCAAAAAAATGTTGAGATAATTTGACTAAACATGCCTAAAAAATTTGAGCACATTTTGATCTTTTTTTTTATTCGCCCCTGCAAAAAGAACAAATTTAAAACTTAAAAAATTTGTGAAATAATAATGCTTGTTCAGAAAGCAAATATCAAATTTTTAAAATTTTTATATTAGATTTCGCTTTTTTAAATCCTAAATGCTCTCTGAATACAATGTGAGCGTTATGAGTACAGTATGAGAGTTCTGAAGCCAGTCCAAATTTAATTTTTGGCAAAAGAGGAAATATCAAATAAGTATAAAAATATAGAACCGCCCGCTATGAACAATGTCTATAAAAAAATCATGGGGCCTCATTCAGGAAGCGATCTTATGACAATTTTAGTCTTAAGATTGTCTTAAGAGAATCTTAGGAAAATCTTCTCTTTCTTATTGGAAACTCCGCACCGTCGCGTGCGAACCGAATGATGACGTCACGGCAGTCGGCGAATGGATTTTATTTGTTTTAAATTTGACTTAGGATTCAATTTAAGAAAATCTTAAGAAATGTACGCGTACGTGTGCCCTGGTTCGCAGTCATGAAACGTTTTGACTGTACAGTGTACAGTACAGTACAGTGTACAGTGTCTCTTTAAAATCGAT
Source organism: Chamaedrilus cognettii (assembly GCA_034695025.1). Classification (NCBI taxonomy): domain Eukaryota; kingdom Metazoa; phylum Annelida; class Clitellata; order Enchytraeida; family Enchytraeidae; genus Chamaedrilus; species Chamaedrilus cognettii. Next base: position 4,297 of record JAQIWG010009238.1, on the reverse strand, counting down.
TCTAAAATGACTGCATGTATTTTCGAGCCACAAACTTTCTTGAAAAATTCAAAATTTCACTCAAGACTAATTCAACTCTAAACAGCAGCAAACAAACTTTATTTACTGAATAGTTGAACTAATGGTCTTGAATTGAAGAAGCAACGTCACCACACATCATTTAACTGACTGGTACTAAAATGGTGATGAAAGTACCATATGTAAGCATTATTATAACCAGTAACCAGTACACAAGAAATTTTTATAAGACACCAACTTGAAAAAAATCTTGACAAAAAAACATCGATTCATAATTGACATGTATTGTAGATTCCTTATATACTGTAGATTCCCTTAAGTTACATTGATCAGTGTAAATTGATAGAAACATATTACAGATCCCCTTACGTGCATTTAATAAACAAGATCTTGTGAAGATCTCATAGTAATCTTAATATTATCATATCGATTAATTATCTTTTTCTCATCAAACTTCACATGCATTTTCTTTAAAATTCAGTTTTCCTAGAAAGCGATGCGACCAACGACACGATCCGAAGATCTACAATTAATCGACCAAGTGAATGAATAAAATTGATTTCTACACGGTCTCAAACTGTAGGACTAATCCCCAGGGCGATAGAAGCCGGCAATCCCTGTCGGACTCGATCGGACAAGGACACGAGCAGTGAATCCACTCGGCAGTCGTGCCACTGAAGCGGTGAAACTAATTACAACAGCGCAAACACTACGCCGACAGAACGAGCATTCTGCAGACTGATTTTGTAACAAATTAACTGCGACTGTACAGTGTACACACTGTCCTTCTGTTGGACCACGATTTAGCATTTTTTTATAGTCAGTAGGCGGTCTAGCCCACAGTTTTAATTTAATAAATTGAATTAGGCCCAATCCTTCCTGCATTTTATCATTTAACAGGCCTACCTGTACAATTCTACACCAATGCCAACAATGCCAACCAGTAGGCCAACCTGCGCAATGCACAGAGCACTTGCAAAAATAAGTTATGCATAAAAATGAATGTATGTACATAAAATACTAATATGGAGAGTGAGAACAATTAGGCCAGCGCAGCAACCTGCAATCTCCACCTGACCTCTGTCCTGGCTCAGTCGGTAAAGTGTGGCAATTTCACTTTTGTAAGAAATCACAAACTTCATACATTGTAGCTCTAGTTCAAAACCCCACCACTGGCGAGTCTGCTTTGAAACTATGCAAGCACCGTAGCGTACTCGTAATCAATAGTATACTGTGTAATCAATAGCGCTGAAATTCCCATTGAGAACATGACAGAATTATATTTTTATTTACAAAGCGCCTGGTTCTTATATTAGAACAGCCAACGAAAGAGGCGGTGTCTGCTCATAGAGAAGTCAAAAAAGGAGGCAGCCTGGGGTCCTATAGAGCAATGGAAGAAAGAGGCAATGTTTGATACTATAGAGCAGTGAAAGAAAGAGGCGGTGTTTAGTCCTAGATCAGTGAAAGGAAGAGGCAGTGTCTGGTCCTACAGAGCAGTGGAAGAAAGAGGCGGTATCTGGTCCCATAGAGCAGTGGAGGAACGAGGTAGTGTCTGGTCCTAAAGCTGCAGAAGAAAGAAACATGTCTGATACTATGGATCAGTGGAAGAAAGAGGCATGTGTGGTACTATCGAGCGCTGGAAGAAAGAAGCGGTGTCTGGTCCTATAAAGCAGTGGAAGAAAGAGGCGGTGTCTGGTCCTATAGAGCAGTGAAGAAAGAGACTGGTGTCTGGTCCTATAGAGCAGTAGAAGAAAGAGGCGGTGTCTGGTCCTATAGATCAGTGAAAGGAGGCGGTATCAGCGTCCGATGACAAATAGTTCCATCTCGGCCGCCGTCCAGCCGCGTGGTAATTGATCGGCCCCGAGCTCCGAGCAAGCGGACAATTTACTGCTACATGTCCGACCAGCAGCTAACGAAGGCACGCCAGCTCTTATAAACGGACACGACAGGCCTACGCATTCGTGGAATAGGCTACACTCCTTTCTCGTGTCGTTGGCTCTCTGCGGCTTATAATATGAATGCGCAGTCCACTGAAGTGTTCCAAAAAACGCTCAATCATCAGCTACATTCTAAAGGTAGGGTTCTACATGTAATTTGAAAAGAATGATTTGAAGCGTATCCGAGAATATAATTTGAGTTAGATTATTACCAGGGCATAAACTAATTCCATCATTAGCTACCAATATCAAAAGAATGTACAATTTCTTTTATTTATTTATGTAACACGCTTCCTTCGCACATCCATGCAAGGCATCTAACTGTGAATTCTAAAAGACTGACTAGCAATGCATTCGTACACAACACCCACAGAAAACTAAGCAATCCAATGAATTTACCACCAGACGTTTGGTCTTTCGTAACCCCTCTTGTTCATCTCATGACTTATTCATATTCTAAGAGGATAATCGCAGTCTCAGCTCGTCTAGCATTAGAAGAGTATTATCTATAAAATGAAGAGCAGAGACTTGGAAAGGGCTATCTATGCGTACTAGATAACAGACGACTATTTTTCCGGATGCACGTATTTAATACGCAATATACATACGCTACATGCGAAAAAGAACATGATACGTGAAACATCGATCAGAATCTATGCCAATACTTCAACTTCAATATTTAGCAACCGTGATCATGCTCAGAAGAAAAGCAACTAATTTTCATAGCGTACACGTTCCAAAAAGTCACTATAAAATAAGATATTGATCTTTTGATTTAATTGACAAAGAACAAATGGGCATACCTCAGTTAAAATCAATATTGAATAATTCAGTTGAAATCAGAATGAAAGTTTAAAAGTCAAGTAAAACCATTTAAATTGCTTGCAAGTAAATAATATTGAAGATCTCACCTCAGAGTTTGCCATTGTTGACGGTCCTTTGGTGGTGCCGATCCTTTGGTGGTGCCGGTCCTCTGATGGTGCCGGTCCTTTGGTGGTGTCGGTCCTTTGATGGTGCCGGTCCTTTGGTGGTGCCGGGCGAAGGCTCACCGACCTAGCACCAAACGCTGGCGCCTAATGATGAGGCTTGGATCTCTGCTTTTACTCTTCAGTGTATCCGCTGGCAAATTCTCTCACTCCTGGACAGTAGCAAAAAGCACAACATCTTTAATTTCAGTTCACGAAAGTGAAAGCTACATGTATATATTGAAAAAGAGATCTTTCACTTAAAGCATAAAAAGTCTGCTTATAAACATAGTAAGTATACATAAACAAATCCTAGATCTAAGGCAACTTTCGTACGGTGCTAAATTTTCTAATTTTGACGGCTAGAAATTTTACAGCGTCAAAATTTTTTACACTCATTTTATAACACACCATTCATCAATTAAAACTATGACATAAAATTTGAAAATTTTGCACAACATCGTTCCAGATTTTGCATCATATTGTTCCAGAAACAACTCTCCAATTTGTCCAAATTTGTAGCATTCATACTCTTCTGTCAAAGCATATTCTTGTCTGCCAATATTTCTTCACTTTGAACCCCAATAATGTACAAATTTCAGACATCAAAAGAGGCTTGAAAGTTCTCACTATTGCCATATTTACTTATGCACATTTTTATGCTCGTGTAAGAAAAATCAAATATCCTCAAGTTGAGTACCGTACCTTTAGGGATTTAAAAAACCTGTGTACTTAACAAAGACTACTACATTCTGGTTCAGTGCCTCGAGGTCAAGCAAAGATCTGCTCCCTCTTCTTTTGCGACCTATTACGACATGTCCGGGGAACTCTGGGCTACAGGCATGCAAATATGCTCTTCTTACCCCAGTGTGATTCCGAGATCAGTTGGCTGAGAGATAAACACTAAATAGTCCATATAAAAATTGCTTATGAGATAAAACAACCTTAACAGAAACTACTTTGTTCAATAGACCACAAAATGTTCAGAAACCTCAAGACTGTTCTATCCTACAGAACTTGAAATTATCACAACAATGTGACGGCACGCTCCCTTCTCTCCTTGTTATGGCAAGCCCTATTAGTATTTAGACCATATTTAAAATATTTGAAGATATCTTCAAATAATTGAAGATATCTGCAATTATTTGAAGATATATTTAAATATTTAAAGATATCTTTAAATGAATTATAAATATCTTCAAATCAATTATAGATATCAATAAAGTATTTACAGATATCTCTAATTGATTTGCAGATATCTTCAAATATTGCCTAATTACTGATATCAACAATTGATTTACCGATATCTTGAATTCATTTATTGATATCTGCAATTCATTTGAAGATATCTAGAAATGAATTGATGATATCTTCAAA
>JAQIWG010009237.1:0-10802 GCA_034695025.1 Chamaedrilus cognettii | reverse complement strand
GATTATTCGATACAATTCTTTCATATATTTTCATTGGTTAATTCGGACTACAAAATAAAATCGCACTTCAAATTGAATTGATATACGTCATTAAATTAGGATGACGTCATAGATTTACTTTCTGTTTAAACTAAATTCAAATTAACTTCATTTCTTGTGAAAAATTTTATTTTATTTTTTACTGATAAATATTATTTTGAGTCCTTTCTAATGGCACTGAAGGGCTGCCGTTAAATTCCATTCCTCAGCAAGAACTTTGATTAGCCGGGCATAAAGGTCCCTCTATAGAATCCACCCTAAGTGTCTAGAGTGGGTCAATAGAACTACCGGTACTCTATCGAATGCAATTTGTGGGCTCAAGTGGATGAAGCAATACCAGTAAAACACAAATTTTCGCCTGTGTGTCATTTTTGCAAATTTCGCAAATCAGTCAAATTCGCAAAAATTACATGCGCAAAAATAAAGCTGCGGCTACTGCAAAACATGAAATTTTTGCTGCATGTTATTCTTGCAGTTGTTATTCTTGTGCTTTCCAGAAATTTTGCTGCACTTAGTATTCACGTTTTTTGAGTCCTGCTCATTATATATACTTCTGTAGCTTTATTTATGCACATGTAATTTTCGCGAGTTATCGATTCGCAAAATTCGCGAAAATGACATGCACATGAAAATTTAAAGTTCTACAGTATTTATAATGGGCAGTCCTCAAAAACGCAAAAAATAAATGCAGCAAAAATGTCATGTTTTACAGCAACTCGCACAAGAATGGCACTACACTAATGTGTAATATCGGCTTAAGTTTCGATGCAAGCAGCGAACTGAGAAATGGTACGTTGTTGGGCACTTAAGGCCTTCCATCCACGAAGCATATTTTGTATGCAATTTTACATGCAATTTTGCATGCAAATTTGCATGCCACCATGTTAAGAAATTACAATGCAAAATGTCCTTTACTGGGTTTCATGCATTGCAAGCCGTGCATGAAATCCAGTTCCGGGTTTCGTTAACAGGGTTTCATGTACATGAAACCAAGTTGACGAAATCATTCTTATGACAACGGTCGTCCATCTGCCTTAACACGGTTGCATGCAAAATTGCATGCAAAATCAAATTGCTTGTAAAATTACATGCAAATATGCATCGTGGAAAGGAGGCCTAACTAGATAGCATATTTAGCATGCACTATACTTTCTAAGGACTATTTTACACTTTCAAAGATTAAAGGTGTACTTTCTGCATTTAATTTATCCAATAAACGATTATTATTTTTTGGTATATTCCATCATCAAAGTGTCCATTAAAATAAAAATTATTTGCATTAAGAATTAATCTGCTTACAACTAGTCCGAACCTCTAGACCATTCTAAGTCTGCATTTTTGTATTTTAGGGACCGTGTGGGACCGGACACGCGGGCTACACACGGCTTCAAGTCTGCATAAATCATCAGAGACATTGCACAAAATACCCGCAAAACTGGTTTATATAAAACAGAAAGGTTCGTACTGAGCACGGAGCGGTGCCTAATTCATAAACTAAAAACATTCTAGTTATTTAATAGATCTATTAATAATTTGACTAGTAAACACAATTTTGTATGCAGCTACACAAAGGTCTACCTGATTTGTGTCCATCCGATCGTGCAGCACTTTGCTTTTTACTTCTTCACCAGAGCTTTGCTCGCTATTCACAGAGTCAGCGTGACCCTGTTGAAATACAGAAGGACCGTGTATAAATAATCTCAATATCGTAGGCCTACTACACCTGTTAAATTATAGCCCGTAGGTCTCTTTGAACGAGAAAATTATCACTTGCAAATAAGATTGATAAAAGCTTGATATACATGTAGTTGATAGCTTGATAAAATTCCAGTAGTCTTCCAATTTGACTGATTATAATCGACTTAACAAGCAAGTAAATCACTGTATTACAAGTACACGTCTTCGATCTTACACGTACATTGTACAATGTACATGTTAATTGATATGGGCCCGCCAATTCTATTATATAAACTGTCAATTTCTCATGAATTAGACTAAAAAATGCTAAACAATAGGAGAGGTCGAGAGTAATAAACATTGATCCCTTCAAAAACACAAGAGTCTCAAATCGATATCATTTCTTTGGGTGGTACATAGACAATGTAGCGATGTAAGGCAAACGCCTATGGTTTTTAAAATATGGCACAAAACTTTCAACGCATTTCAAACGGTTCGAATGCAAGGATGGAGAGGGGCTAGCCCTTCAATTTTTAACATTCGTTAGGCTTCAGCTTACAACATGTCCATTTTTTAATGTTGACGTTCAACGGAATTGATGTCTTTGAGATTTTCAATTTCTAGCTATGGTCCATCTCTCCTATAAATTATGGACGTTTACCACAATTTTAAGTTGGCACATAAAAAAGATACGAACTATGTCATGTTTAAAACATATTTTAAAACATACAATGTTCTGTATTATAAACATTTATATTGCGCCTACTAGTCTTACTGAACACAACTAAATTAATATCTAAGGACATATAATTGAATAAATACTATAAACATGAAATTTTGTACGTGCATGTAATTACTGTGAATTCTGCATATCTGTAACACTCGCAAAAGTTACATTCGCAAAAATAGCGCTGCATGCATCACATATAATGAGCAATCCTCAAAAATGTACAAATTAGGTATAAAAAAAATTCTAAGAGGTAAAATCACAAAAAAAACATGCAGCAAAAATTCCATATTTTACAGCATCGCAGATTATTGGGTACTTGTCTGTTATACGACCACCAAAATATTTTTTTTTATTCTATGTAAAAAATGTAATGACGAAGTGAAAATCAAAAATTCAAATTCATTCAGGTTTTAGGGTTAGGGTTAGGTTCCATATGCTATTCTATACTATTTTGTCGTTTTGGTGGTCGTATAACAGACAAGTACCGATTATTGACTAGTGATAAAAAACCATAGTTCTCAAAGCCATTGTGCGTCGTATTTGTATAAATCATATCATAAATTTATACCATAAATTTTTGCCTATTAATTAAAATTTTAAAAGTACTTTTTCACTGTAGTAGTGGCAACAGTAGAGTTAGTAGTAGCAGTAGTGAAACAGAATTACACGCTCGGTTCCTATCGGAACATGGAATCGATGGCGTGCCGAAACTCATTGGCACAACAATAGCAAATTCAAATGCCCATCAATAACGTCAGCAGGCAGGCCTATAGCATATCTCTGAACGAGAACTGTTTGAGCTTTTACCAAATTACAACTTATATAAATTTTCAACTTTTAGATATTTATCTAATTTTTCAAATTCTATCTTGCTTTTTTAAACTTCAAACTGCTAACTTTGAACTTTGATTTTCAACATTTTCTTCCAGCATCGCATTCCTCTGCAGCCCCTACGATAGATTCGAACAGGCTCAAGCTGGTGCAAGCCCACTTGGTTGCTAAGCAAGCCACCGCGTGATACACAGACCCGTGCTACACATGTATTAATAATCATGTTAGTCATTGATTATTCATTTCATCACATGATAAACGATATCCCTAATAGATTTTTCAATACCGTGACCCATAGATATTATATATTCTTATATAGATACACCAACCACATATAACAGCAAAATTATTAAGCATGTATATCTACTGAATAGCTTCATAAGCATATTTACCAAAATAAAGCTTTTAATAAAGTTAGGCCGGAGAGCAGACAGTGACTATAGTGTTAATGTCAGTCTTAATATCAAAAACACTATTATTCATTAACTTTATCAATAATAACAGTATTAATTAATTGAATACCATCAATTTGTATATTCAGAGATAGGATTTTAAAACATAGTTCATATTTTGTTCTGAATTTTATTTAGCCTATAGGCCTAATATACATTCTACATGAATGACTTTTCACCTCACACTAAGCTTTTAACTGCCTATAAATATAAAATATAAAATTACAAAAAATCCAAAGTCTACAATTATGTAGGCCTAGTAGTCTCATAATTACAATTGCAAAAAATTAAACTACAGAAGTCTGATTATAAACTGTGTAGAGTATTAGCATTCGATAATAAAAAAATCACAGAACAAGTTTTGTAAAAAATAAAACCACAATCAGATTCGTGACAAGTGGCAGATCTGTACTGCATACATTACACCACATAGCATATAAAAATAAAGTATACTTTAAAAAATATAAAGCGCAGTATAGATTTTAAAGTGCATCTAGTGACTCCTTGAAAAAAAACATTAAAAACTTAGCTATTAGCCAATGACGCATAAACAGCCAGTTATGCCCATTTCTGAAAAAGTGAAATTACTTAGTAACTTTGTTTGCAGCTTGTACAAGCAGTACAAGAAGCTTGTACTTTGCTTGAAATTGACAAATAATACAGTTAGCAGCAAATTCTGTCTTTCAGATCAAGTTCAACGGTCTGCTTTTGCAATTGTCTTGTTTCAGCCGTGTCCTAGTTTGCGTGTCTAGACATAAACTAACGTGTCAGGCTATAGTAATGTCAAGATTACAACTTACCCTACCCATAATTATAGAGTTAATTTATAATCATAGCATAGGCCTATACACACATCATTAATTTTTGCTTCCATTGTATATGGTACATTGGCTATAGTTTTATAATTCTGATCATAATTCTGACTGACTATAATTCTTTATAAATGAATCTTTTCAGTAATTATAACTCGACTGCCAAACAATTTGCATACGTGATCGCAGAAAAAGCGCAAGTTACATTCTATAATGCAGAAATGATCATTTTTAATAGAAGGTAAAATTAAAGATATATATGAACAGGCTACAGGCTACTGTGCAAATGATAACAAGCAAACTACCAAGTATTGGCCTAAGCGAAAACTTTCATAGCCCCTAAACGTCATTCATCTGTGTTGTCATGATATGCCATCAAATGAGGAACAAATTCCAAAAACAAATTGAGAAATCTGAAATGCTACTTTTTTAGACTTCTTAAACTAGTAAAATATTGGGTATCGTTAATTTCTTCACGTTTCTAAAATTTGGACAAATACAACAAAATCTTTTATTCATCATAAGACTATATACACTAAAGGAACAAAAATGCTTAAATAAACAAACACGCAGTTAAAATCTGACATTAGATTTTGGGCCAGGGAAACATAATCACAGTGTTGCAAAATATACGATAATACGATATTGTACAATAAATTAGGCGATATAAGGCCCTCTGTACAATGGGTGTGCAATAATGGTATTTGTCAGATAGTTTTAAGGCAGTTGAAAAAGCTTTTTTTAACATGTCAAGTTTGTGAGTGCCAGAAGAAAAAAAAGCAGGAAAAAATTGTCAGAGTTTCCAAAAAATTAGAAAGTACCTCAAAAAGCTAACTGACTGGTAAGAGCCACGGAAAAAAACAGATGATTAATGCCCTGGCAAATACTTTCTCTCACCACCTCCCACCCCACGCTCGCGAGTCTTCTTTGAGACGAAAGAAAATGGCCTAGGCTGGGTGTTTTTCTGCGGTTTTATGTTGATCTTCACCAGTTAACGTACGATTTCAAGCTGAAAAAAACGATAATCTGTATGCTATTTTTGACCAAAAAACTATAATTTGTACAGTAACCCTTTCTACGATAATCGCACTCTGAAAAATTGGCAACACTGCATAATCAAGAAGTGGATTTTAATGATCCCACTAACGTGCTGCAAAAGCTCGCAACACCATCTATCCATTATATTTTTGAGATAGGCTATAGATGTTTTAGGTAGGCTTGGTCAGATCCCGAGTGGGCTTCAACCTAAGTCAGGATGAAGCGCATTTTATCTGGCGATTTTCAAATGGCAACATAAATGAGAAAATACAAACCCTCCCATCGCAATAGATCTTATAAGGAAGCGACCTGGGCTAAGGGCTTGATGCACTGCGGGGTAGTATTGATCCTAACATTTCTGGGTCAGCCTCTACAACTTCCCTATCTTCTCAACAGGTGTCTGCCCGCTACCTGTTTTCTAGTGTAGTTGCGTGCGTGAAGGAGTTAAATTTAAGGCCTGCATATCTATTATTGGTGAGTGGTCTCTATCATTGGTGAGCGTCGTAGACGACAACCAATATCTCAACGTCCTGAAATTGAGTTGCCAGACAGGAGCCTTAAAACTATCCCTGGGACTTAATAGGCCTATGATTCCCCCCCTCCCCCACCCCAACTTCAATGTAGTCACATCGTTTGGGAACAGAACTCATCAGTATTACTAATGCAGCTGATCTCTGGTCACTATTACAATCTCAGTCTTGCATATTCAACTTTGTCAGTAATCTACATTATAAGGCACAAGTAGTTAACTTTCTTTGCATAGTTTAGGGACTGTGTGTAGCACGAAGACTAAATGCAGTTCGGTTCTTTGCAAGGGCGGCACTGAACCGTTCCCCCTTCTTTAGTTGCCTTTCACGACTCGCCCGGGGAGCTCTGGGGTGCAAGCCAATTCTTTGTTCCCCGGCCAGCAGGAGGTACACTAGTAACTGTTGCGTACAGACAATACACATGCAAGATGATGATTCAATCAAAATTGAATTCGTATCATTCAATAGATGTCTCTGGAACTCGTGATCCTGGGGATGGGTGCACTTTGCACGCTAGTCAATTATAAATAGTACTGTCGTCGATCCGACCTGTGTAGTTCGATGATGAGTGTCTCCAGCCAGCTCGCCTATGCAGTACTGCTCCAGCATGACATATGCCGCCTTTGAGTGGCTGTGAGGCCCACGGTCCTCCATCAGCTGCGTCACGTCCAAGCCCCCGTGCTCCAGCAGCACGTCCGAGCCCCCGGGGTGGCGCCCCACGAACCCCGTCACGTCATAGACCTTGCCCCGACTGGCGACCCAGAGGTCGCCCGCTGAGCCGTGGGCAGAGACCTCGTTCAAGCTGTACTGGCGGGCCATGCTCGCACAGAATCTTCTAGTGCTCGGCTACGTACACCTGACCTAGGATGCAACCCAACCAGTTTTACGTTGTGTCTCCGAGTAAATTACAGAGTAAATTAGTATTTACAAGAGATGAAAACTTAGTAAATTTAACTATTTTACAGAAAAGATTGTCAAAATGCCTAAATTTCGCAATTACTCCCATTTAACCTAGAGAGACAATTTGAGGATTGGACCCCAACAATTTTGAGAAAGAATTCGGTACGGAGAGTCTCCCTCTGTTCGGAGCTAGAATTTAGGTTTACCTCTGGCAGCCTCACCAATGATAAGTTCCCTATCTCCGACAACGGCACCTGTGTGTTTGCCTGTAGTTGCCGCGTCGAGGAGTTTAATTTATGGTTTCACGGGTCTCTTGATAAATTGCGTCTAAGTTAAGCGATTTCCAGCTTTTGTGACGGTAAAAGTCATATCTTGAACACAGGTAGTTAGTGAGATTATTGCCAGAGGTGCACTTAATGGCTAACTGCCAGAATCTTCTTGAACCTAGAATATGTTTACGTCTCATAAATCCTAATAGCCCTCCCTGCTAAGTTCAGGCTATACCGGCTTATTATTAACGTCTATAAATTGCAATCCTAACCTGAAAGTAGGCCTACACCAGGCTGCAGCCGCGTGCGCGTGTCTGAGACAGTCAACAAGCTAACGTTCTAACAAGCACCGAACACGTAAGCCTATAAAATTGCGCATCCTCTAATATACATGTATAAGGCGACTACTTCAGTGCTAAGCACAAGCATGCAGGAGTGCGTCTCTCAAACAAACGACAGTCCAAGACTAGATAATCACTGACAGTGACGGTACTTATTCAGCTTGTCGCTGACTTGCTGCTTAGCCGGTAACTCCTTCGCCTTTGATAGCATTGCGAAGCATAGGCCTATAGTCGAGGATTGGGGCAGATTGATTCGAACATTCGATGAATCGCTCAGCTTGTTAGCCTATGCGTATGTGAGACCGAGCGCACCGTGCATATCGGAGGGAGGTTGGGTAGATCTTTAGGGGTCCTCGGGGGATAAATGCCCCATGTAAGTCTCGGTCTTTAATTGTCACTGCTTTTACTGTCAGTAGTCTTTCCCGCCAGTAAGCTCGATCTACCTGCAGGGGATTGTTCAATGATCAATGGCCAGATCTCTGCATTAATGGCGCGATTAATACGCTCCGGGCCATAATTATTATATTGGCAATCATAAAAATTCCCCTATTGTTGAGAAATATTAATTAGGCCTGCATTTAATGACAAAAATCATCTGATTCCGAGGGCTAGCCGTCTCAGAGCAAAACGTTTACACCAATTTTTATAAGTCCCTCGGTAACGCGGTACCGACGGCCAAAAAAATGACAAAAAGATAAATGAATACGATGTGCAGGTTTAAAAACTCACAAGATTTTTATGGATTATTATATATTATTGCTGTCAGTCTGAACCCCAGATCAAATAGTAAATTAGTAATTTATTACTTCGTCCGAGGTCTAAAGTTCTGAACTGCTGTCTGAATTCTAGGCCTTAGTAGCCTAACTACATAATTGTAGGAATCAGTCACACGCATGTCATGTCATAATAAGTACATGTAAGTCTACGCTTAGGTATAGGCCTACTGCAGTTACTGTAGGCTCATTCTGAAATTTATAATCGAGTGCAAATAATCGCGGCGAACAACAATTACCATTCCCTACCGCCTCCACAACTTTTTTTTGCAGGCGCCTCGCCAAAGATTCGCTTTACGCGTGACGACAATAGTAGCCTAGCTAGCCTGCGGTAACGTGCCCGTGAGTAACGTGCGTTGAGCTTATGCCTATCGCTGCAATCGTATAGGTAAAAATACCCACTGTGAACGAAACTGATCGTGTGGTCAACGGATGGCGTGCGCCTAGTGGGCGTTCGTAGTGACGTCGCTGTTTATATTTTGCAATTGACTCTACCTGTACCAGACAGTCGACAAACAGCAACAAATAAAATACTGCAATACACATGTAACGCTGTCGTAGGCGTCAGATTACAAATAACAAATTAGCTTAAATTTTAAGAAAAATGTGATTGAATCGCTTTAATTTTGTGAAAAATGGTCGATTTTTGACAGTAAGACTCAAGAAACCAGAATTGTCATAAGTTATATATATTTACAAAATTCTTCGCAGTTACTTTGTAAATGAATCATATTAAAATTATTTATATTTTATTGTTTAAAAACAAAGACGATATAAAATTCTGATTGCAGACTCGGATTTTCCACACGTAATATTTTTTAGTCTATACTCTGTCCACATTAGTCTATTTCGAACAACTTTTATGGGTTGGTTGCTATGGACGTAGTCCGAGCTGCAGTCCGAGGTACTAATATTTTAAAAAATATAATTGGCTATCAAACAGTTGGCTACTACACTCGGGTAGAGTCAATTGCGCTATTTCCTGTTTATCCACTTGCTATAATCGCATAGACGGTGTAGGGATGTCAGCCCACCACACAGGTATCCTGGCCAGCGTGTGATGGCGTTGCCACGGAGTTAGGATCCAATGACGAGGCAAAATTATTGAGGCAAATTATTGAAGGCCTGTAGGCCAGGATAGGCTTCGCAATAATAATAAAGTAAATTTTCTAACGCATTAATTTACGAAATTCAAAGCGTTGACACCGCCAGTCCTGTCCAAAAGGGTGGCATAGAATTTTGCACGGTGCGTTATTAGACCTACGTCTATTTTGAATCTCGATCTCAACAGTATTGCATAATGTATGTTTGCTTGTTTTTGTTACTGGCTGCGTACTACGTATTCGTTGCAATCTGCAGTAGGTCTATAGGCCTAGCATCATGACTTATAACGATAAGTAACTGACGACCGTTCAGCTGCAGTTTTGTTCAAAAATGATGACTACAATGGAGGCTGTACGATTATTTACACTTGCACACCTGCCGACTTGCGAGTTAGGTTAATTTAATGGCAGGCCCAGTCTTCCCGACCAATCATCTTGTCTGTTATGTAGGTCCAAGGTTCACTCACAAGAATTTATGAACCTACATCGTATTAGCCTATAAATTTAACTCTGACTTGCTGTCAAATGGCTCAAATCGTAATGGGTTAAATATACCTGTCACTGACCGCGGTCGTCAGTTTCAAGTGACACTCCACTGACACTCGTCGACTGATAGGCCCATAAAGCATATGAAGAGGTCACTGCAGTGTATAGTTGTCGATTATATCTGGAGAGGTCATGTAGTAGACAGCTGAAGAGGTCTTTAATAAGTGCTTCGGTTACAACCGTTCCAGTGTAGGCGGTGACGATGCACCAAAAATAATGTACATCGTCACTTAACCATAGGATGACCATAACAACTAGTGTTGGAAACTTTATTTTGAAAGTACTTTTTCAAGCGTACATAATTTTGACAAAATGAATCACATTTGTCTACAAATTTACGAAATGATGCTAATATGGCTGCAGTTGCCGTGTGTACAATTTCAGATCAATAGGATGACTTTCAACAGAGTTATGTTTGATAACATTTGTCCGAGTTATGACAATGTTCGCGAGTATTCCAATTTTTATTGGGACACGGTGCAAAATACGGTAGGTTACATAATATCAATTACAGATGGTATTTAAATAAAAAATTTATCGCTTACATTTGTTGTGATATATTACGTTATTCTCAGTCCTCACAAATTCATAGGCAACACCACACTTTCCAATCGACGATTCACTGATTCACAATCGAATTCACTGCAAAAAATGAAAACAAATCATCAACTCCAACTTCTCTACTGAACTCCACCCTAATGGATGATTATTTGCAGGGCTGACGAAATCAAGCACCTTTGCCAAGGGTGCACGAAGTGACTCAA
>JAQIWG010009236.1:0-10803 GCA_034695025.1 Chamaedrilus cognettii | reverse complement strand
GAGTTCTATAGTAATCTATACGGCTTCAGTCCTTAATGACAAAACTTCCTTCGTTTTGAAGGCTTCCTTCGTTTTGATCGAAAGGTGTAATTTCACCATAAGTCTTAAAATGTAGGCTTACAAACTAGTAACAGTTGCTGCAGTGGCAGCAGGGGGATAATGTAGTGGGCTAAATGAATAATGCTGACAGCAGCTGCTGCAGCGGTGATGGTCTCAGTTTCAGCGACAACATATCCTACGCGCGATTATTATTATATGATGCCACTACGCCAGCGCGCATATTTGAGGTTAACTTATGTTATTCAGGCCTATCGTCTATTTTTGTACCGCATCAGTACTACGCCCCATTGGCAACTGCTAGTATTGCAAAATGAACGGAAGGAAAATGTCAAGACATTACATTGTATGCCTGCTAGAAGCCGTAGTGAATGGCCGTATATGTCCGTCGTCGGCGCGCGATCTGCTACGGTGCGTTGCCCGTCACGCCTCATTAACTCGTTAGACGAGACCACGCCTCATCGAACAAGCCAGTCCTGCGTGCCAGATGATCTGATCCACTCCGACTCACCGACCTCCGTGATAGTAACCCTATCTATTGCGATATACGTGCAGGACTACAGGAAGCAGTGATATAGTAAACCAGGTGCAACCTAATATCGGCGATAGGCCTATAGTGCGATGAGACTGATGACGATGGGCCGATCTTAATTTAGATCAGATTGAAAGAAGTTAATTTCAAAAAAGGTGCAGCCTACTGTTTGAATTTGTTCAATCTATTCAGATTTTTCTACATAGGGGCTCCAATGTAATTAGCAAGCCATGACTAAGAACTCGTACTGTGTTGTCATGTTGTCTTTAGGTAGCGTTGGCCATGTTTTTGGTATAATTAAACATAACTACGTCAATGCGTTTATGTATTATATTCCTTATATAATCTATCGTATGTCTATTTTTGTGCTGCTGCCGTATGTTTACGAATAGAGCTTCATAGTTACACGCTTACCTATATTGCCATATGTTTATTTATTCGCTCAATCTAACCAATGAAGTTTCACATTATATTGCCGGCTAACATGACGACGGGTTCCACTCTGTCACAGCGGCTGCGACAGCGCCCAGCCACTGAATCATCAGCACCAGGCTCACGAACCGACATCACGTTACTCACTAAACCTGGCGTCATCCGTTCTAACGAACGACTACACCTACGCCTATCTAGCGGCTTTAATCAAAGCTCACCGCTCGGTTGCGAGGCGAATTAAACATCAAAGACATAATCGAAAACGAACTAGAAACGGACGTTTAAAACAATTATGAAGCGTTTAAACATTCGGACCATTTGCGGGTTATGTCGCAGCGGTGATAAGCATCAAAATATCAGCGGAATGCTTCGAGCAGCGACGGCTTCAATGTAAGTTTGAAAAGGTTGCAGATGCCGCCACAACATTATTCCATTCGCGTCTAGCTATAGCTCACAATCATTACACTTTGAGAGGGATACAAGGTGGTACAAAATGGCGCTCCCCCGCACGTTTCACGTCGCCTACTATGCAACGCACACGGGTTGAAGTCAGGCCGCGTAAGAAGGGCACCTTGTACATACACACAGGCATTAATGTGCATGATACCATGATACATAGTCGAACTATAAACTGTTAAAATTGAATGCAAATGGAAAAACATTTGTACTACTCCTATCGTGTAAGAATAGTAGATGAAGAACGCTTTCATGTCATGCATGCTTATTAATCAACGTGTACCAGACTGTAATTCCTAGGCTCTTAACCTGTATATCATAAATGGGCGCCAGACACATCAGAAGATAGCAAACATTTCAATCTGAAATATAAATCCTACAATTTCTGATGTCTGCACAAAGAAGCAGCAGCCCATAAATTGCAGCCCACTGAAAAGGAATGTATACAGGGATAGTGCCTAGTTCTATATTTTAAAAATACTTTAGGCATCATAAGGCAAGAGTAATCATTAAATCATTACATATTCAAATGTTAATTGATACAGACAAATCCAGCCTACAAATTTTTGAACCAGCTTAAGATTTGAAATTTGATGCATTGATTCAAATAGAAAAGCCCGAATATAAATAGCACGAGTATTTAAAACGTGATAGCGTTATATTTCTAAAACACCCTGCTCAGTGGACAAAACATATTTCAAACCAAGCACTACACAGTTGAGAATATTCGCTCACAAAACAACACTACTGAAATAATAGATGAAGTACAGTTTCAGATTCTTTATGATAAACACACAGGGTACGGGTGCAAGGTAGCAAGAACTAACTACTAGATACTAGTGAATACAGCTCAGACAAGACAAATCTGCACGGCACACTTTGCATAGACAAAGTTCTATAGCTATTAGACCAGCAGACAACTCAGCAGAAAATGATATCACTGGTCTGACTAATGACCAAACTTCTGCCTCAACCATATTCGCATCACTACGATAGACTGTGCCGGATACTGTATTATTCTGGCTGGCGCCAGTAAAGGCATCTGGCCATAAAAATCCAGCCTAGCTAAGGTTAACTACTAGTAACCCATGCCTTCAGTGATGGTTCTACGATTACTTAAAGGGATTGGAGGCAAAAGTTGTCTACAACCGGTTTTATTCACAACCAATTTGTCAGTGAAACAGATAAAGCCTTTGAACAACCACACACTCTTCTTTGCCAACACGAGAAAAATAAATAAAACTCAATGCGCTGCTCATGAGACTCGCTTGCATGTTTTAGTTTAAAAGTGTCTCAAAAATGATACGGAATCTGCCATTGGCTGAATGCGAACGGCTGATGACCACTCAGTCGATTCGTTAGAAATTTCTCAATTTATTACAGTTTTCATCGCTACCTATATCCATTTAATAACCTTCAAATCATCAGCCATACTTGGCATGAAGCCACCAATTATGCTTTTAAGAAAAATTAATTGGCGCAAAACTCATTGGCGTAAAAATACCAAAAAAGCCCACAATCAATGTCTCTTCTGATCACTTCAAGCAAACAAAATGTTCATCCTACATTTCCTTACATAAAACTACAGGACGTGAACTAAGTGTGAGCGAGTAAAGAAGTGAGGCACGAGTGGAGGACAGAAATGTTGGTGCACATCAGACGTCATCCTTTCTTGCGTCGAGTATCGCGAGGACCTCAGTGCAGCAAGTCTGCGCGGTCTTCAGCTCTGCCTCAACATCGGCCTTCACCTTCATTGACACAGAACACTGATCTTAACCTTCAGTATGGAAGATCAGCCTTGACCTTCAATGAAACAGCACATCGGCCTTCACCTTCAATGATGCACAACATCAGCCTTCACTTTCAGTACAGAACATCGGCCTTAACCTTCAGTACAAAACATCAGCCTTCGCCTTCAACGACGCACAACATCGGCCTTCACCTTCAGTACAGAACAACGGCCTTCACCTTCAATGTAACAGAAGATTAACTTTGTTAGATTCAACCTAACAGTGACCTTAAATGAAATAGAAAACGAGCCTCGACCTTAAATCAAACAGAATACTGACCAAAACCAGCATAAATCTGATTTTAACTTCAGCAAAAACAACAACAACCTTCATTTGTAATTGTACAGAACATAAAATTGCTCCTAGCTCACGTTAAATAGCCACTTAGCCAGGGCTAAATTTAGAAGGCGTAGCACGCCACAATATTATGATAAGATTTAACTGTACGCTAAACATGAAACAGGCAGACGTGAAATTATGCGCAAAAATCAACTCTGGTGTCGTGGGCCTACGTGGTTTTTAAAGGCTAAGCAGTTGTGCTACGCCTGTTTTAGAAGAAGCAGGCGTAATGCTACGTGCATCTTATCAAAGTTAAACTCACCCTAGGCTACATTATTTATATCATTCCTGGAATCCAAGGGCCTGTTTCTCAAAGCATCCCTAATTCTTAGCTAAAATTTATATGAAAAAAAAAAAAAAATTGAATCCACTTGCTGACTGCCATCCCTGGCGTCATCATTTATTGCGCGTCGCGGTGTGAAGTTTAAAGCAAAAAATATAAGATTCTTCTAAGATTCTCTTATGATTTAAATTTGCCTAAGATAATTTGAGAAACAGGTTCCAGGTTGTTGGCCTACCTTGGCTCTGAAGGCCTCGTCCTTGATCTGCTTGAGATTGGTGAGTACGTTCTGGTACCCGCCCCACACGCCCGTCTCTACGCTCTTCGCTCCAACCTGCACACAGCAGCCGCGGAGAGCTGGCATAGTAAAGCATTATAACATCCTATATTCGCACAAATGTGCGGCAAACGAACGCGGAATAAATACGGAAAAAAATAAATGCACCGCGCGCTCAACATGTTCACGCAAGGACATGAGAGGCACAAAGTCACCCATAGAGGGCCTATCGATTGTTAAAATTGCAGACCCGATTCTAAATTATTACAAACATTATATATTTGAAATCGGTGATGCATTTAGATCCACTGCTATGCGGCATAAGTCACATGGTTCGCATAGCGTTGAAGAGCGCGTACTTTTGCGGAAATAAAGCAATATTATTGCATCGGTGCAGCAAAATGTCTGAGAGGCAAATCGCAAAAATTACATGCAATTTATTGGGGAACAAATATTACATTCGATGTTTATTCGCACAAAAAAAACATTAAGTCTTCCAAATTCGCACCCAATTCGTGTCGCAAATCATCGACGGAAAAAAATTATTTTATTCGGCATAATTTAAATAAAGCAGCGCATTGTCCATTGCGCTAGGACGCTAACTCACAGCTTGCACCATTACCGGACTACACTCTATTTATGATATCATGGCCAAATCGCATCCAAAGTTTATTTGAGAGATTCTCTAGCTTCTCGTACCAAGGCCTCGACAAGACAAATTCGACTACCCTTGTGACTAAGATCTCGGTCTCGACGACAGTTCAAGGCCTGTGGTTACCTTGGTGGGCGGTGGTTACCCCACCCCCTGTAGGCCGGGGAACATAGAATTAGCTTACAGCCCAGAGCTCCCCGAGCGAGTCATAAAAGACGACTAAAGCAGGGGGAGCTATTCTGTGCCGTATCTCTTGCACGGAACTGAACTGTATAGTCCTTGTGCTGCTACACACGATCCCTAAACTACAAAAAACAAAACAAACTGTGGCTACCTGGAGATCAGACTTGCAGGCCATGTTGGCCATGGCCGCGAGGGACTTCAAGGCCGGCCAGAGGGCGTTGGCGGTCGTCATCAGTTTCAGCGGCACGGCGACGGCCGTCCTCAGCCCCTGATCCAACTTGTCCGCGCGTCTGTGCGCATCGCAAACACACATCGACACAAGCTTGGCAATATGAATAATAACAATAGTTTATTTTGGGTGCTTTATTGTCACATGCTTGATTGTGCGCTTGATTGGAGATCAATTTAAATTAGTAATTTTTGAAAGCCGTATACTAACAATAGCGGGAGACCGGAACATGTTTTTGGTGAGTGGGGCTGAAGTTTTAGGACTGCATGAAGTAATGAAGACTATTACAGTCCGGTTGTGTGTAAGAGGGCTGCCACAGAACCGCTCCCCCTCTTTAGTCGCCTTTTAGTTTCACACCTCGCTCGGGGAGCTCTGGACTGCACGCCAATACTTTGTTCCCCAACTTGCAGGGGGTGAAAAAGAAATTGCGCATGAGATTTGTATTCAATGTAAATTTGTGATTTTTGAAAGATGTATACAATCCCCAAATCTGTCCCCAAAGCTGTCACATAAGTTTTTCATCCTAATTGCTAGTTAATATCTTCAGAGCCCAATGTTTTATAAAGGTGTCGATTTTTAGACAACAAAAATTAACGTTTTTAACGACAATACTAACTTACATTTTTTCTTCCGCAGGATTCGTCTTTGGAAGCTTGATCGCCGTCTGCAACATGCAAATGAAAGTAATTACCAATAATTTGAAAACGTTCAAAAAATTTAAAGTTAATCGTGATATTAATTAATGCTTACAGTACCGAGCGGCACAATTGCATGCTGTTTCGCGTCATTGTTGACTTACCACCCGACATCAACGATGCCTGTTTTAGACTTAAATAATACTATATTTTAAAAACTGTACACTATTCATAAAATAGCGAAGCGTTGTGGTGTAGTGGTTAAGGTGTTGGACTTTGAGTCGATAGGACCAGGGTTCGAGTCCCGGCGCCGGCAACTATGAAACCATGCGTTACAGGCCCTTAAGTAAGGCAGTTAAATGCACAAGTGTCGCTAGCTGATAATCAACGTTCAGGACAATTTATTAATCTGGTTGGCGACAGAAAGGGCATCTGGCCGAAAAAAACCCAGCTCCAATACAAACGTCTAACCTGTGTTAACATGGACACGGTGTGACAGGCTTGCCTGTAACGCATAGGAATGGACGTCAAAAACTATGATTATTATTATTACACTATTGATAAAATAGTACATTGTTGATAAAATTAATTTAATTATTTTTTTGTCAATTAACACATTTCTAGAAACTCCGCTCATTGCACTGTAGGCTACAACAACGAGCAAAAATACTCCATTTATTGAACCGTTGGCTTCTACTAGCAGTGAAACTCTACCCATTCAACTGTAGGCCACAACTAGTTGCAAAAATACACCATCTATTGACTGTAGTGAAACCACTAGCAAAAATTAGCAGTGAAGGAACAAAAAATTAGCAACAACTAATGCAAATGGAAATAAAGCAAAGCTGGCGATGCACTCTGTTACGAGTACAAAACAGAAGACAAAGAAATGTCAACAACGAAAACAAAACAAAACAACAAAAATAAATAAATCAAGAACCGAAAGTGTTGAGCGTATATTCTGCAAAACATCAACCGCAAAACCGCAATAAATCTGTTCTACGCCTACAATTAGCGGAATAAATGAAAACTAGGAACGATTTTCAGTAAAATTTAAAATTAGACCGCATTTGAACACTACCGGTCTTCATACCTACACAATCTCCACATCAATTAAAAAATCACAGACTGTTATTCATGCATTAAAACTTGAGTTCTGTTTAAAACTCTTCTATTTAAATCATCCATTAAAATAATCACTGGCTTAAATTTATCATTTAAAAAATCGATTTGCAACAAAACATAATTCGATTAAAAGCTGAGAAAGCAAGCAATGGTAAAACACACAACAAAGTTGTTAGACAAAACACAAACAAAATTACTCTTAAATATCTGTTTCTTAGCCCACAGTGTTGAACAAACAACGTGAATGCTATAGATGTTGGGCTTACTGCGAAAAAACCAGAGCCACTCAAGTGATCACACAATCTACCAACGACACTGTTTAAGAGTCAGTGACACACATATAGCTAATTTAACAACAACAGCAACGAGGCGTGGACAAAGCTCAAGCCGTGGACTGGGACAAGCAATACCGCGTAATCACTGTAGGTAGTGACGTCAGAGTCCATGTAGGGAAGCATCTCCTTAAGGTCCTTCAGAGGGGAAAAAAACTAGGTCAACTAAGTAACTAGGTCAAGTGTAGCTAGCTTCATTAGCCCGCTATGAATATGTAACGATCTGTTTACTCATGACTAAATTAAATCTGATTGTTCATTATAAAATTAAACTTTGAAAATGATTTTAAAACACTTCATACTCCATGAATTAGTTCTATCAATCAATAGACAACCAATGCAATTAATTAATATAAAAAGAAAACTATTTTGAATAACAGTAGATATTATTAAACTATTCAAATGATCAAACCATTCCAACGTTTAGCATTCAGTGCATCAAAATCAGCGACCCAGAGTTAGAGCAAAAAATCAAAATCATAGTTGACATAAAAGTTAAACTTTGCATTCCAATATAAAAACGAATCCTTTGCAGTGGTTATACCAGGTAGTCGTTGAAGGCAGCAGCATCAGCGTCGACGAAGGTCATCAGTTCCTTCATGGTCTGGTAGAGCGGCGCGAGCACGGGCCGCATGCGCGCGTCCAGGTGGTGAAACTTCTTGTTGCCGAACGACAGGAACCCAACCATGGCGCCTAGCGCTGCGCCCTGGCGAGCAAACACAAACTAAAGATGCACAGAACTGCAGGAGTAAACCGATCAATGTGCCTAGTGCTGCGCCTGGCGAATGAACATAAACGAAGAACGAACATGAGGAACTAAGGACAGCATAACATAACAGCATACGCCTCGTAGAGCTGCAAGCTAGCGAATAACTACAAACCAAATATGTACAGAAGGAAGGCAAGTATGTCGATTAACGCACAGAACTGGCGAGTGAACATAAACTAATGAGATACAGAAGGAAACATGGCGAGTAATTGTTACCTTGTGAAAGTAAAACGAGTGTTATTCGTGCATCTTCGGAAAGAAAACGTTTAAAATACAATGCACACAACTGCTAGATAAGTAGTCAACTAACTAACTAACCTCCTTTTATCGTGTAATCTGTTAATGTCCATGTTTTCACACAGGTTTTTGCCCGCCCTGATCAGAACTGCTGGAGCTAAAGTAGCTGGTGTAGATGAAGCAGTGAAAACTTAATATTTTCTGCAGAAATCTAATAAATGCATAGCTTTGCAGAAACAATACTCGCAACGATGCGACATCAGTTACCATGGTAGCGGTGAGAGCGGCGACGCTGCCGCCCCCTGGGGTGGGAGACCTCGCTCCCACAGTGAGGATGAAGTCCTTGACCGTCATGGACACCAGGGGGCCGTCCTTCTCCTTCTCCAGCATGTACCTGCGCGCCCATCACATCGCCAGCTGTGATGTGGCTTGATCAGTTGGCAAACCCCTGCAGGCTGGGGAATGAAGAATTGGCTGCAATCTGGGCTGCAAGTCTATTCTTTGTTCCCCTGCTTGCAGGGGTTGTTATTATGTCGTAATTATTGACAGTTTATCATGCACATGGCCGGCCACGGCGGCCAGTCTTGTCCGAATAATTATGCCAAAACTTTCTCATTCTTAAAAATTTAAGAAGGTGAGTAACAAAAACTATTACAGTCCGGTTCTGTGTAAGAGGGCCACCAAAAAACCGCTCCCCCGTCTTTAGTCGTCTTTTAACGACTGGCCGTGGAGCTCTGGGCTGCAGATTTATTCTTTATTGAGTTTGAAACCGATTTGCTTGGGTAGTACCACAGATCGATTAGGCCTGTAGATTGATGCGCTTGATCGAGTTGACCCCTTTATAATATTTTGCCATTAAAATAATAGTATCTCAGTTACAATCAATTATACAGGAAATAATAATTTTGATTTGCATCTATATGTAGAAGATATATCATCAATATTATTTCTTGCTAGTCACATTAGAATATACCAAGAATATTAAAAAATACTAGAATATTTAATTCTTTCTTTTTTAAAGTTAAAGACCGTGTGCGAGTGGTGGGTGGGATTGTAGTTTAAGGACAGTGGGTATTAACGAAGACTATTACAGTCCAGTTTGTGCGGGACGGCAACGCCCAGACTGCTCCCCCCTCTTTAGTCACCTTTTACGATTCAATTGGGGAACTCTGGGCTGCAAGCCAATTCCTTTTTGACCCCGGTCTGCAGCCGTTGTGTGGCTTGGTGGCGCAATGCACACTGTGCTCGTCATTCACGTGGAAGGTCACGTGTTCAAATCCCTACTTGCCTATTTAACCGTTCCTTTCTTAACGAGAATGCAGACAATACAATAGACGAAAAAAAATTACAGAATGCAGACAATAGATTGATAATTTGACATTTAAATTAATTTAGTTGTAAAATGCTAGGATATCTGCGCTGCAACATCATCAACAATGCAACAAAAAGCAGTGCGAATATTGTTGTAAGGATGGCCGCATAGTACTATAGTAGCCCTATGATCGAAGCAGCGTACTCGATGATCCTCTCTTTGGGAGTGAACGACCCGACGGAATGCAGACCCAGTCTGTCCACCACCTGTGCAAACCAGCGGGGAACTGAATTAGGTGCCAAAAACAGCATTCGACCAATTGACTCAATTGCGCAATATCTGATTCCGCGTCTGAACTACAAACTAGCATGTAAAAATTAAATAGCTTGTAAAAATTTTCCAGCTTGTAAAATTGTTTTTGCATGGACTCTAGGCTCACATTTATAAGTAGAAAAAAACAATAAGCCATTGAAAGAGGGATAGATTGAACGTTCCAACTAAATTACACTGCTAAAACTTAAATTAACTTACAATATTGCAAACAAAGCAGGATTTAGTATTTCTATAGAAAATCAAGGACATAAATTAAACAAAAAAAAAGAGATAAATAGTCACTAAAATGAAACACAAAAAATTGAAGAGACGAAGAGATAAATTGTCATTAAAAATTGAACACATAAAATAATCGAGATAAACAGTCATTAAACACAAACAATTAAAATAAATAAATAGTAATTACACGTGAAGAAATAAAGTAGTGAAGTACATAGTGAAGGTACATAATGAAGTACATAGTGAAATACATAGTGAAGGTTAGTGACTAACTAGTCGTATCTTCTGGTCGTCCTCGAGCAGGAACAGCTTCTCCTTGTCGATGTAGTAGTCTGCGACCTGCATGACCGCGCGCAGCGGCACCAGTCCGACGATCTGCGACCCCACCACTGCCAGATCCAACGCCTGCACGCAGCACAGACAGCAAAATCAAATATACATACTACGGCACCGTGTTAAATGAGTGTTGCTGTTGTAGGCGTTTGTATGTATTCCACATGTGTGCGCGATTGTATGCATTAGACATCAAATCTAAAATGCAATCTAATCCTTAAAATACCCAATCAAATCCTTGCAATCTAATCCTTAAAATACCCAATCAAATCCTTGCAATC
>JAQIWG010009235.1:0-10804 GCA_034695025.1 Chamaedrilus cognettii | reverse complement strand
CCGTGGGGGGAGGGTGGAGAGGTATCCGGTGAGAGGGAGTAGACAAGCAGTGAGAGGAATGTTCCATGAGAATGTAATAATTGTTGTGAGAGCGATACAAGGCTAGACACTAATGCTCAATCATTCCGTTAAACAAGTTAAAACAACAATACATTATTATCCAGTTAAACAATGATAAAATAGGAAAAATAATCATTGTCAAACAACAAAATTAACCTCATTAAATAAGTAGCACGGTACCCAATATGAGACTAGATATACAATCATGGCTCCTAAAAGCTGACTGAGAGGACAGAGGCAAGGTGGTGAGAACTATTCTCTATTTTATGTCAAAATGTCAGCATAGTAGCGACCAGAGTACATTACTGCCTAACAAGGAGCATCTTGTTGATAGCCAATCAGTTCACATTCATGACCCCGCCCACTCGCCCAATGAATATTCATGACCCCGCCCACTCACCCAATGAATATTCATTACCCTGCCCACTCATCCAATGAATATTTATGATTCCACCCACTCACCAAATAAATATTCATGACCCCGCCCACTCACCCAATCCCTTCATGGCGTCCATCAGCTGCTTGGCCGCAGCCTCTGCATTGAAGTGAGGGTTGGCATGAATCTGAATGACAGGCAAAACTAGGTCAGGTCATTAAACTAGGTCACGTCAAGGCATCATAGTGGCACTGTATAGCACAAAGATCATCCACAGTTGCTCTATTGTTAGTATTATTGTGAGGAATATACTCATATAAGGACGGAACATTTCATAATTTCAGCATCATTCTGTTGACATTAGTCCTAGGTCTGCCAAATTGCCAAATAGCCTACTTGTGACCCTTGAAGGATGCACCAACACTTGAACTGCGAATGGGGTAAGGGGGGGGAGGGGCTGGAAGGTGTGGGGGGTGTCGACAGAAGGGGTGGTGAAATGACAGAAAAGGGTAAGAAAGGGAAGGAATTTCAAGGAAGGGCAGATGGAGCAGCAAGTTATACAATTAGGCCAGTTTGAGAGATTCTGATCGATGGACATCCACGCAAACACGGTGCCCTGTTACAGTCACACACAGGTCTGTAAGTAGCCAGCCCATACCGCTTGTTCACAGTCACTGCAGCCAGGCTGCTACCAAGGCCTGCAATACATGCGGCTAGGCCGCGGAATTTAAGCTCAGGACGCTGCGCGTAGCTTCACGCGTCTCGGATACAATTATAGCGTACAGTGTATATGGACCCCGTGTATACTGGATGCTTGCTTGCTACGGTAAACATGGGCTGCAGATTAGTTGCAGGCAGAGATCCGGTCCGGTCCATAAGGTTACAACGCGGCAAGCACGGGAACTGTGCGCAGCTGGCTGACATCATTGGATTTAACGACAGCCCACTATACAGCATAGCAGCTGTGCACTTGCAATAATTTAGTCCTATGGCTACATATAAGGCTAGAGCCCCGTCTAGCGAATTAAGCTGACTGCATGAACATTATGCTGGTTGTACAATTCAGCTTGAGTTGGACAGAACTCAGTTAGCTGTGAGATTCAGCAGGCTTCTGTGTATCAGCTCTCGTTGTGCAGTTTGATGGTATGACATACCATACCAATAACACATGCCCGCTAATAAGGATTAAACAGTAACTTTACACAAAGGAGTATTCACGCATCGACTCAAACGCTTCATGCATAATGACTTGCCTTCACTTCTCTCTCTTATTATTGCCGAGATGCTTAACTTTTGTTTACATTCCTCCCTGTTCCCTTTCTTGTCTCAACATTCTATTTCTCAAATGACAGGTGCACCTTTTGATTTTCTTTATTTCATTTCATTTTCATTTTTTCGTTTTCATTTTAAATTCATTTCACTGCTCTTTTACGTCAATGCAAAGCATAAATATTTATTAACTTCGCACTACGGAGACTACAGTTTGCATCTACTTCCTTTATAGTGCTTTTTGACACAATCATATCTTACAGTTTGCCATTGCATATTGTTCTTTGCCTTGAATACAATCGCAATTATGCCATAAAATTGAAACTCCCCCCCCCCCTGCCACCCCCCCCCCCTTGTTAAAGTCAGCCTCCCCTTCCTAGTAAAGTCAGAAGCCATGCACAATTGCACACGCTGGCTGCAATGCAGTTCCAGCTAGGAAGATAGGACACAGTTGTTTGTATAACACTTGACAGCCAAGTGTCCATCAGCGAGCAGCCACAGGCTACAAGCGTCAATAGGGGAGCTAGCGATAAGCTGTGGTGCAACTGCATGCTCAATATTCTCAGTATTGGCATAGACAATTTGGCTTTGGCATAGACAATTTGAAAGTAAAGGTTTTATTCTGTGGTTTTAACTTATAAGTATTATTTGAAAGGTTATAGGAAGAGAATGCATATCACAATTGTCCAGAATAATGATGCAGTCATTGTCTAGCTTAGACTTAGTTGCCAACAGTAACAATCATTATCAAATAGGCCTAAACATGAGGTAATGCAAGAAGTTGTTTAGACAAACAGCAGAGATGATTGTGAGACAAATACAGAACAGACAACGCTTTGACATAATTAAGTGACCAAATATTAGACAGACCGTTGCCATGGCTGCGTGCAAGTTATCGTATGTAGGTCACGCAAGTGTATATATGTAGATTACAGTTTGTCGGTCACGTGCTAAACCTGGTTCTCTGCAACAAACAGCAACGCAATATATCACCAATAGTGACATAATAAAATCATTATAGGCCAAATCAATGAACACCAAATAATTTATAACTAATAATTGATGAATAACTTCAATACTGAATCTTAGCTTCAACTTCTACACTGAAAGGCAAACTGCAGGTCTCCAGGTATACGCTAGTTCTATAGTCTAGACTCTAGAGCAGGCTAGGCATAATCCAGCACCCCGGCGAGTAGTCTAGTATATTGATAGCGTCTACAGATGCAGACTGCAGCGACCAGGCTGCAACATTAGGCTATCCTCTACTCCATGTCAGAGCTCTAGTACTCAGGCCCTCAGACGGCAACACACTACAACGCGTGTTAGGCCACCATACGATAGAATGCTTAATTATAGACCTACAATAATACAAACTTGAGAACCAGAGAGATGCGGCCGGTGGCCTATAGTTCGTGCACGAGGCAGATCCAGCCTGTTTTACCTGAGGACTGGTCGGTCTGCGACAAACAGCTGCAGGTGAGTCAGTGAGTATGACACGATAGACTGCTGTCCGTGCTGCGTCCAACTAACCAGCCCTGACCAGCGTTGCCACTCGACATGGATGGAAAACCGCATGATTTTTGAAAAAAGAGCAAAAGCCACTCAAAACTAATAGGTGCTCAAAAATGTAGATTTTAGAATCTTTCTAGTTTTTTTCGCTGAAAACCCAGGTTTTTTTCTATAAAGGTTTTTGGTGTAAAAACCCTCAAGCATCGTATCATTTTTTAATCTGACAAAAGGTAGTGTCCAATTTAAAAAAAATTTGATGCCTTTTTTAAAGTCACACAAAATTTCAAAAAAATTGCTTTAAAAACAAAAAACTATCC
This sequence comes from Chamaedrilus cognettii, assembly GCA_034695025.1. Classification (NCBI taxonomy): domain Eukaryota; kingdom Metazoa; phylum Annelida; class Clitellata; order Enchytraeida; family Enchytraeidae; genus Chamaedrilus; species Chamaedrilus cognettii. The sequence goes on along the minus strand of JAQIWG010009235.1, from coordinate 7,273 downwards.
GCAATCCGAAATTATCACGTCAAATAATTATTTTTCCGCTGCCCAAAAGCCCCTATATTTCGGCAAAAAGGACACATCTTTCCAACCAGACCACTAGGCAAATCTAAAAACTACCAGATATAGCGGAAAACCAGGAGTGGCAACACTGGCTACAGGCTACGAGTGCACTCACACTGCATCTAGGCTGTCTGTGTAATAAACAGCGGCTGCTCTCGCTCTCGCTGTCAACCTATGACAGCCGCTGTTGCGATACTACGAGTCTACAGCAGTGCCCACACTCACAGTGTCGGGGGGGGGGGGGGGGGGGGGCCGGCGATGTACACTAGAAAAATATGGACAGTTAGCAGCATAACAAAAAAGCACGGTTAAGAATGGTGTCAGAAACGAAAATTATTTAAACATGTATAGCAACTAATTTTTTAACAGTGTTCAAGTTTTACAAAACATGCCCCGTTTCTAACTTTCTACCTACACTTCAGACTAAATTGGCCTGAGCTATATTGTGATTATTATTACTTATAACAAATAGGCTAAAGCGGAGAGAGATTAGCTCCTTTTAATGATTTGAAAATAGAGCATCATCAAAAACGTAGAAACAAACAAGTGCAAGACATGAACTCAAAACAAATCGTGGCGTTCAATTCTAAATACAATTAATCTGAACACATGATTTATTCGCCTTTCAATAAGGCCGCAATCGCAAATACAAAATACACACTGTGATATAGCAGCGACAGTCCCGCTAGCAACATCTTCTCGTTCAATAGTTTGTAGCAATACGCCTCAAATGCGTCGTCACTGAAATGCGTCATCACTGTTATGATTAGCATACAAAATAGAAAACACACATTGAGCTCTCATGTTGGTATACACCATTTCTGAAAAACCTCAAGTCGACGCAATTGCTGTATAATATTCTTGAGTTAACGCGTCACGTTATCATACGCTTAAAAGCCATAACATGACGTCACATTTATTAGCAGTTAAGCTGGCGTTTGAGCCATCTCGGTTTACCCGCCATAGTACACACCAAAATTTGAATGCGTGCAAAAATTAACTTTTTTTACAGTAAACTCCACAACTCCTTGTCGTTCGATACAGAATCCTCGAGAGACTTTATTGTGAAACTGCGGAGCTTTCAGACAATCGGAGGCGTTAGTTGTGGCTCTCACTACAAACACATCCTGCGCCCAATGCTGCACATCTGTTGTATGCTGTCAAACATTAATTTTTTACTGCATGTTATTTTGGCAGTTTTGCCACTTAAAAATTTCGCCACAATAAATTTTCGCGTTTTTCAGCATGGTTGATTAACGAGCTTCTGCATGGAATTTTTGCAAGTTCTGCAGATTCGTGAAATTTGCAAAATGACATGCACGCGAAAATTTGATGTTTTGCAGAATACTCCACAGCAACTCCTAATCATCAGCTAGAGCATAGAGCATACTCGACAGACACGCATCGGCTTCTCATCTCTCATCGCCCATCAACAAAATATCTTTAGAAAAATATTCCTAACAATCAATTTCACACATAACACCCCTCGCTTGCATTAAATATCTCGCGCCCCTGTCACTGGGCGCCCTTGATGGGGGCGATGAGCCTCCACTCCTCGGCCTGCTTGAGGGCTGCGTCGGCGATCTCCCCCGCCCCTTGGCGCGAGGGATCCTGGCCTCCCAACTTGGACACGGCCATCAGCACTTCCAACATGTTGCTCTCCACCAGACGCGTCGCTATCTCCTGCAGACACGCCAAGTGGGCATAGTAGTATAACACTGAGTGTAGTACTACATCACCTAAACTAAAAAACTAACTAACCACCTTTTTGTGTCTTTTGCTCTATTATTGTCCATGTTTTCACACAAGTTTAGACTTTGCGCCATGATGAAGACTTCTGGAGCTGAGTTTTTACGGCTGGATGGCCTTGCTGACGCCAACCAAATTATTATCTGGCACGGGGTTAGCAGCTTGCAACACTTGTGTGTTTAACAGTCTTGCTGAACGGCCTGTAACGCATGGTTTCATAGTTGCCGGGGTGGTTACTCGAACCCAGGTCTCTGAATTCTCAGGCCGACGCCTTAACCACTCCACCACAACGCCTCGCTAATGTAGAGATAATTAATTAACGAGGATAAAAGATAATGCGCCCCAGTGGTCCAGTGTTGACCCCGCGGTGGTTGACCCCGCAGTGGTTGACCCTCACCTTGTCAGCGCCCATCATGTTGTTGATGATGAAGACGCCCCTGTGTTGTATGTCGGGGGTCTGATGGGCGGCAAGGCCCTGCAGGATCTCCACCCACTGAGTGGAGCACTGCAACGCACAGCACAACTAGCACCGTCTAGCATCCATCTAGCATCAACTAGCACCGTCTAGCAACCATCTAGCATCAACTAGCACCGTCTAGCACCCATCTAGCATCAACTAGCACCTTCTAGCACCATTCTGATGGACGGCCAGAACCTGGAAGATGAACCATCCACTTACTCATGTCTTACTACAGCGATAATGCTACCGTTTTGATGCGACCGTTTTGAACACTAAAGGACCCAGTTAAGGAGGCAGTTAGGCCAGTTAGGAGGTAATGAGAGGGCCAGTTAGGGAGGCAGTCTGAGGGCCAGTTAGTGAGCCAGCAGGGGCCAGCTAGGCGAGCAGCGGTGACTCACGGTGGTGATCTTGAGACAAATCTCGCGCTCAAACGTGAGCATGGCGAGTGCCCCCGCCGCCGCACGCACCAGTCTGTCGGCCCCCTGCCCCCCGTCCATGCCCCCCTGCACCCCTTCGCCGCCCTGCTCCCCCTCCCTGCCCTCCTCGGCCCCCTCTTCCTCCTCCTCCCCTCCGATTCCGCTGTAGAGTAGCAGCAGCTTGACGCGATCGTTGTCTCCCAGGAACATGGCGCGCGCCTGGGACACCAGTGAAACTTGCATCAGTTCACATATGTCTCATAGGCGTGTCACATATAGGCATTTCACCTATAGGCGTATCACCGCTCATATGACAGCACACAAAGAGGGACTAGGTATCACATGAAGAGAGCTGATACAAAGAGAGACAAAGCGCAACATGCTCACGTCCTCGTGCTGGACGAGGTTACAGATGCACTCGGTGGCCGCGACCTTGAGCTGCTCATGCTCCTCATAGCAGTAGTGCTCCACCTGCGTGAACCCCTTGTCCTTGATGATGCGCTGTCTACAGATAGACACACAACCAACCATTTTACCTCTTGCACTGTCTACGAGCGACACAGCTCTCACATTTCTCTAATGTAAAGATGACACTGACAAACTCTACTACCGGCAGAAGTGAGATGCAGCTGATCCACTAATCACTTCTACAAGAAAGCTCAAAGATCTTACATCTCGTTGTCATTGAGGCAGTGACAGAACTACTCAACACGACTAGGAACACTGTAAACACAATAGATTACCCAACTGGCCATCAGGCTTCTCAGCAGGCATGTATAGCACGGATCAATCAGACTGCGCGGAAGTGGGTCGAGGCAGGGTCAGAGGTTACCTGACGGTGTCGTTCATGGAGGCCAGGTTGGTGAGACCGAGAAGAGCCTCAAAGTTCTCTATGGCCGTCTTGTCTATGGCCAGGAGGGATAGAAGGGGCCGGACCACCTCACAGGCCTGCAGACACACATACAGGCACACATACAGGCAGGCATACAGGCAGGAATACAGGCAGGCAGGTAGGCACTCATGCAGACAAACAAGTTCTGTTGACATAAAATTATTCTTGAAATATTCACACTAGAACAACAGTTTAGAAATAAAATAAAAGCAGCGCTTGGTGACACGACTGACGTTAGACAGACACAAATGCACAGCATCTGCACGAAGAAATAATGATACTTCCAGTCGAAAACCATCTAAAACTACAAGCATCATTTCTCACACACACAAGCAGCCTCACATCCCCTTCACTACCTCACACAAAACCCAGACACTCCGAGAACGATCAGGCAATCAATCTTCCTCAACAAAAACACCTACATACACCAAATAGACACAGATCCAACCTCAACAACCGACGAAACAATACAACACAACCTGAAAGCAATATGCACCACAGCAGTCCAGAAATACCTACACAACAGAGAATCAAACAAAACAATTCAACAACAAGCACCATCAATAGACACGTCAGAGAAAACCCTACCATGCAAAACCAGACGAACACTCGCACAACTCAGAACAGAAAAATCACCACTACTACTCTCATACAAACACAAGATAGACCCACACACTCACCCATCACCCCTATGCACACTTTGCAACACACAAGAACATACAACAGTACACCTTTTAAATTGCACAAACATAAACACACAGCTTACACCAAAGGATCTGTGGACGAACCCGGTCGGAGCGGCGGCTCTGCCGGCTACCTGGGAACAATGGCTGGCCAGTTCCTGATGCGGGGCTGGGAGAAGCCGGGCTCAACATCAGGGTATGGATGTGGCAGGCACCACCACCATGACTGACGTTAGTCACACACGGTCGAGCTATATGCGACAGCCTACTCACGCTCAGAAAATAACAAACAGGTCAATAAACTAGATAAGAACTATCAGCAAACTAGCTCTGACTGGCTACAAGGAATGAGCTAAACAAGCTATCCACACTGACTGCTTTATGGCAGTCGCTGATCTCACTGTCAAACAAAATACTGTACACAATTAGCAAAGAAAAAGTCAGCATTTACCTCAGTACTGCATCATAATCCGCAACATGTAGAGTGATTTGTATAGAAGATCAGCAGTTAGGGACAGTTGCTGACTATAGAGTTATTTGATTTCAAATTGTTACAGAACAGAAAGACGTCGTGATCCAATCAGATCGCGCAAATGACACCGTGATCATTCACTCACCCTCTGACCGGGGAAGGCTATCTCAGGGTTCTGTGTGACGGCAATCTTAGCTAGGGCATGCGCGGCCTTGATCTTTCCGGCATCTGTGCCCTCATTGGCCAGCGGGATGAGCGCCTACAGCCAATCAGAGTGCTTGAAACTAAACTGCAAGATTAGTAGGAGGCACAGCAATAGGTTGTAAAATAAAAGAAGTCTTCAAATCTAGCTAATAATCGCAGCTAGCACATAGCAACTCAAGGACTGTGAAAAAAACTTCAAAAATATATTTAATAGAAAATTTAAGAGAAAAAGAGCGCATACCTTTGCACCACCCTGTTGAACGACAAAGCCGCGATGTTCGGGATTGGTGCATATCGCTAGGTACACCCTGTGCAACAAACTCAACATGACACACAACTCAAATATAAATAACACAGACACAAATTAAACTGATGACATCACCCTGTCACTTCACAATAAAGTAATCTGAAGAATTTTTCTCAGTCTATTCAAATTCCTCTTGCCTCAGCAACTAGCCAGCAGTGCTAGATTAGTACCTGATAAGCAGTGCTAGATCGTACCTAGCTAGCAGTTCGTTGCTAGACTCGCTCTCAGACTTGGAGAATGCGACGAGAGCGTTGACGACACCGGCCTTGACAAGCTTGTCCACCCGCTCACTGATGAATGGCTCCTTGTCCTAGAGCACACACCACAGCCAGCCAATCAGCTGCTCCTTGTCCTAGCGCACACACCACAGCCAGCCAATCAGCACAGATGGTGGAGAATTGCAACTAAGTCAAAATTACTCAATCTGCAGAGAGGTGTCTGAAAAAGTCTGAAACCAATACAATGAAGTGTGACCAGAGGCAAGTTTTGATGCCAAAGTACTGCACACGCCCATCACACACTGAGCCGCATCATTTTAATCATAGAGAGGCAACAATGACACAATGATTTATTATCACGACTATTACTCGCACTAAGAATCACAAAGAGGAACAAGCAGGGGTGAGAAGGACAAAGGTCGCGCACCTTGTCGTTGACCTCAGGAACGTGCTGCTTGGCGTACTTAGCGAGCTCAACGAGCTCCGCGTCTATCTCCTTCTTCTCATAGCTGTTGGTCAGGTTGCAGAATATTGAGGCCACCGGGTAGAGGATACCTTTATCTTTGATCTGACACAGGGAACAGAAAGTTCATATTTAATTCAAGACTATATTTAGCTATGGATCATATTTAGTTGAGGATCATGTTTAGCTGAGGATCATGTTTAGTTGAGGATCATGTTTAGTTGAGGATCATGTTTAGTTAAAGGTCAGGGTTATGGTTAGGTTCAGGAGGGCGTGTGTACAAACTTTAGCGAGGTCGATGAGAGACCGGAGTGCATCAGCATCTGCAGCGAGCTCCTCCTTCACCTCTGCATCGAGCGTGAGGTAGGCGAGCCCCTCCGCCGCCCACTTTCGAAGGTCCGCGTCCTTGGACGGATTGCACAGGAACCTGAACCACACACAACCATAACCCTAATTCTAACCTGCATCACACCCTAACCAGGACCACACCCAATCTAACCCTAACCTCCACCACACCATAACTCTAACCTGAATCACATTTCGTGGGCTGACTCCAACAATGCGCCATCAGAGAAAAACCTCAAACGGAAATATTCGCGGTTTTTGTTGTGTTTTTTTCTGTTCTTTCCTCGATAACTCTGCATCACAGCGATATAGAACTTGTATCAACATGTTCAGAAATTATTAAGTTTTCCACAATAGTACATCATGTGTCCCTAGAAATATGTCATTCTATCAGAATATCGTTTCAAACAGGATGATGTATTGCAGATGGCGCCTTGTTGCACACACATTTTAAATGGTGCTTTGTTGCACTAAGATTGTCAAGCATTTAATTAAGGTGGTGCTCTGTTGTTCTGCAAAATGCATTATCCTTGTGGCACTATCTGAGCACAATCAGTTTTGTTGAATAAATTTATTCCTGACGCTTTTTGACAATTATTAAGAATGAGAAATTCTGTAGCAATACTGATCCAAAAACTAAAAAGCATTTATATCAATAATCTAAAAATTACTTATTGGCAAAATATTGAAGCCGACAGTACTCACTTTCATTACAATCCTACAATATTCAATTTCATACAATCCCATTCCTACAGCACTAAATTGCATTGCATCTGTTCCAGCGTCCTTTAAAATTCAAAGGAAAGGCATGTCTATGATAATTGAGTTACCGTAACACATTAATGCAACTGATGCCTCATCAGTCTTAACTGAAACTGTTATTAAAGCTTGCAAACAACCACATGCGTTCAAGAACTGTATTCAAAGAGCTGAAACCTGGCAGAGAATCCTAACCGTAACCCTACATTTTGAGCGAAGCCGCACAAGCCGCTTTGCGGCTTAGCCAA
>JAQIWG010009234.1:0-10804 GCA_034695025.1 Chamaedrilus cognettii | reverse complement strand
TATCTCAGCTACAATCCCTGAAAATTGCAAGGAAATATATTTACTTTTGGCCGAGTTATCGCGAATTCGCTAGGGGAGTATTTTTTATGCCGCACTCTGTATATTGAGGCACGTGTGAAGATAACGAGGGCTGGGCTTGGCCCGCGGGCCAAACCAATTACCAACCGTCAACAATTGATTGACAGGGTCATGACCCTTTCATAGCCAATCACAATAATTAACAAATTCAAATAAACTTCCGGTTCTAGCAAAAAAGTCCTTCTTTCCACGACATTGTGCCGCTGATGTATGCGCGTTCTAGTGTGAATACAATGCACGTGTATATCTTACCTCAATAACCAATCTCATGATAGGCCTATAGACGCGAATCAAGCAGACCCACACGTACATTACCGTACATATTTATCTTATATAATAATGCTTTCAGATAATTTTAGTGGCAGCCTGCTAATATAAATCATGTCTCAAAATACAACTTCTGTTTTGCATCGAAGTATCAAATTCAAAATTGAATGCAACAAAAGGAGCTCCAACAAAAATGTTTACAATGCCACTAGCGTGCCTTGTATACTACACGTACATCTATGCTATTGAATTTGACAGTCAATAAATAGGCCTATTTGTTGCTGCACATTCAATGAAGTAGCCTTTTAATACACATAAAAAAGTATATACACAAAGCTCTTAGATATCCAAACTCGGAATAAAAAGCATCAACGAAGATGAACGAAGGTTTCGGTGAAGCCAATTGTGCAAAGTCATTTTGTTTTGTTAAATATAAATAAAATCTTAGAAATCTATATTGCAGAAAGTCATAGAATGCATTTAAATTATAATCCGAATTAGGGCCTATAACTGGCCTACACGCATGCACCGATATTATATTGGATAAATTAATCGATCTAAAATATGCTCAATTTTATATCAATGTCTTTTTGCATTAAAAAAATATTCTGATAGCTGACAAGCAGTAAAAATGTCATGTCCCCGGCATGAATGAACATACACCACGCACCCCAGTCGGATCTTACTAATTTTTTATTACAATTTTAAACGCACAAAATTCCTTAAGCAAAATGGCGCCTGATGTTTGTGTACAGGCCACAAAATTTTCATAACTTCAAACTTTCAGCATGGGCGCTTTTTCTTTGCGTGGCTCTGTATACCATAGAACGAGCGAAATGGACTGGAGGCAGTGCGCTGTGATTTTGGCTCAGACTGCTTTGCAGCCGGGCCTCCGGCCATAATTATTGGTGGTAGACAAAGTCTCTCATAAACTAATTATGCTTTAATATTCAACAGGGGAAGCTACCTTAGGCGCTCTGTGATGTCAACCTATCATCCAGCCATGTAGAATTGTTGGTATCAGACAAAACTCTCCATGGTGGTCCAATCTTGGTTTGGTTGGTCTCCCTGAAACCATCATGGTTTCAGCCAGCAACACCTGACTGTGCTCTAGAGTTTATAATAGCCCAGTGATCTTTATACAACGTTGTTTTAGTGTTTTTTTTGTGATTTTACAGTCTTTACAAGCTTGTCAGATCCGTATGCCGAGGCAGATCTCCGACCATCTACATTTTGTACTCAAGCACTATACAAACCAGAGACAAAATAATAATTGAACAGCGCGCACCCGGCGCTCATTTACAGACGTGCCTCTCCACCACCGTCTCGCAGGTTTTACACTTGACCTGACAGCACCAGATGAACCTGCACTGACACCTCTCCACGTGCCGCACCTCGTACGTCATGTGTCCCCGCCCGCAGCACAGCGAGTGACAGCTGTCCGGGCCTGTCGACACCAGCTTGCACTCGCGCCCGTGCGTCCCGGCGATACCCTTGCGCTCGTTCTGCGTGCAGTAGTTCGGCGACTTGGTGACGTGGACGAGCTCCGTCTCGGCGATCGGCTCGCGCCGGAAGCGCTTCTCGCGGTGGTGTAGCACGGGTTTGTTGGCGAGAGAGATCTCCACTGAGTTCTCGTACTTGAGCCGGAGGTCGTCGCCGACGCGCCGGAAGCTCGGCATCGCCTTCCAGCAGGTCTTGACGGCGCAGGACCCGGACACGCCGTGACAGCGACACTTCATGTTGAGCAGTGACGTCATCACCTGCGGCAAGACGCATAGTGACGTTATCATAGGGAGAATGAAGATAATGAAGACGGCACTGACACGCCGTGGCAGTTACACTTCATGTTGAGCAGTGACGTCATCACCTGGAGTGCATAGTGACGTCATCATCGGGAGAATGAAGATATAATTATGTCGCAACAATATTATAACAACTATGTTGCAAAATTATTATAGGCGATTAACTTGCAATGTATTCTTATGATTACTAACGACGTCATAGAGCTGCACTCACGTTAGGCAAGCCAATTCATATTCACACAACTAAATCGACCGAAGAATAACCGGAGCGAAGTGTCGGAATGCACTAATAAGTAATAAGAATTCCAGTTCAAATACTCAGGTGTACAGGTAAGGACCGTGATGTGTGGAGAATGGAGATCACGATGACCCCAGCGTTGATAAAGCCCATACAACGACGAACCAATCAGTTAAATCTTCCACCTTTCATCAATCGACGCAATCGCCAAACGTTATCTCACCTTAATGGAACTTTTAATCAGCCTCATCAGCGCTGTTTCGCTTCGTAATGAAACTGTTCAGCAGGCCCCATTGCTCGGCACTTGTCTGTTCACGCACTAAACTTCAACGCCTTGTCTCGTATGTTTCTGGGTGGCGCTTGCTCCGATATCGATGGACCGCTGAGAGATAGGACCTCACTCCCGCACCTCTTGGCGTGGTTGGTTCCACCCTGCATCCTTCGTTACGCTCACTCTTTGAACATAACCATGCACCAGTGGCAGCAACGGGCGGCTAGTGGCTACATAGAAAATTAGTTAGATCCATACGTTGAAGTGGGACGTACGACCAACTTTCCTTCTTTTAAAATGCGTGACTCCGCAGTAAAATACAATCCGGCTGCTGTAGATTAAGCTGACAAGCGTCCGAAAGAGTTTGGAGTTTCGAAACCCTCAATATTTTAAAAGGACGTTTAATTGGACCCCTCCCCATATTTGAGCTAGTGTAGGCCTAATACAAATTAATTATATTGACTCGCTGATATTTTTTCCTTTTTCATTTGGACTCCCTCCCAAAATAAATTCGGACCCTCTCAACGTTAAGAAGAGCTTGATGCCTATGACTAGTTAACGCGCGTGTATTGCGCTATAGTCAACTATACTGTAAGGCATGACATTTTCGCGCGCATGATGTTTTGACGAATTTCGCGATTCGGTTTAACTTCCGAAAATTATATTCTATTAGAATGGATATAGTAATAGTCTTGACAATGGCCAAAATAACATGCAGCAAAATTTCATGTTTTACAGTACGCGTCTGCAATTTACACCATTTTTCACGAATTCCTTGTAATTTTCCATACAACTTTCCACAGAATTCTTCTGACATTTCGCTGCCCATCGTGTCGTACCCCCCCCCCCTTTCACCTCCCCGCCACCGCGGTCGCAATTCTTTCTCTGAAGGTAAAAATGAGAGACCTCTCTCCTACTCCTGACCACTAGATCAACGCCGCAACGCGTGCCGCGGCAGACGACCACGGCCTGACATGTGTCTCGCACACTCCGCGCGCCAAGCTCGGCACTTTTGATCTCCTTCAAGCTACACCAGACCGCGGAGCAGAAATGGAGGAGCAGGCCGCGTTCTCCGCGTACAGCGGAGGTATTGATCATGTGGCGGGCAGCCGCCGTCTCGAAGGGATACCTGTCGTTAAGATAGCTCGTAAACGCCGACGGATCCGGCTTTGATTAGGCGGACTATTTGAGTCTTTCGATGGGCGAGCGGTGTTTACCCGTCCGCGCATATCTGCTACATTTGCACGTGGGGATGTGTTCCACGCTGATATACGGTCTGAGGCAGAGTTCTCACATTCCGAGCAATTGGTCGATTTGAGAGCGATCTAGGATTCGATCGAGCAATCGTCGAACAGTCGTTTTATCGAGCAATTGTCTAGCAATCGAGCACTGACCGAAGTGATAAGATTTCTTTTAAACTACAATAACATATATAATAATAACATATAATATAATTGAGTGTGAGTTTGAACGTGCATATAGTGTCAATGGGATGTTGAGCGCCGGGTATAGGAACCGTAAAATACGACTTTGGGAGAGAAAAAGCTACTAGATGTAGGATGTTTTGAGCATGACTTTTTTTTATCGAGCAATAACGATTGTGATCGAGCACTTCGGTCGGATCGGCTGAGCAAAACGGGTCATGTCAAGTCAGGACACTGATCCGAGGCGGAGTGGCGGCTGGGTTGAGTTAGCGGCGTAAAGTCGTTGCAAGTGGATTAATTAAGCGCAAGCCGTGCGAGAGTTATCCACCCAAATGCGCGCGCTGACATGCACGTGTGTATAGGGTAAGCGGGCTGGATTGGATGTGAAACCACGCAGAGGCCTCATAATTTCGGGCTATTCTATAAGATACTTCAACGTGATTTTATAACGAGATCGAACTTTTGCCTTCGATAGAGTTGGATACTACTGATAATTTGATTGTCTACCATGAGAACAAAGCGCTCATTGCAGCATACATGGCACCGCACAGTATACTTATAATACTGTTACACAATCACCGTTAAAAACCGGTTAAAAACCGAAAGTTGCACAGAAATTTATTGGGCAACAAGTTTTTATAAAAAATATTAGTTAAACCACGAGTCATCGACACCGATCACAAATATATCCCTAATTAATGACTATAATTATAGAGGAACTACGTATGAGCATGCCACATGCCTAAACTTCTAATGCATATAGGCCCCCCGCGCATCGCAGTCGAAACATGCCCGTTCCAACCAAAACTTGTCAGGAAATCAACAATCCATCGCGTTTTAAGTACAATGCCATAATACTCTCAATAAGAAAAGCAGAAAGATGTTCATAGGGCCATTCGGCCAAGCAACGCTCACAACCATCGTGTACTTTACCTACGTTAACTCTATTCAGTATTTCAAAGTGGGATTAGGCTACATCGATGTCGCTGATTCCGAGCGTTATGAAAGAAAGAACCTCCATCCTAGCATGCAGGGGCGCTAGAATTCAAAGCTATCAATGCAATGTCAGACGGACGATTCATTCTTAGAATAAACCGCCAGAGTCTGTCCTTCGACCCAAAGATTAATTTCAACCTGATTGGTGACCTTCACAAGTTCACATACCCCCTCCGGGGTTCCGGGCAACAGCGAAAACACCCGCATGGACGAGTCATGAAACTATGCTTGATACGTTCTGATCAATGCTAGGCTACTTCTTCAACCACTGTAAAACACGAATTTTTGCGTGCATGTAATTTTCGCGTGCATGTAATTTTCGCGTGCATGTAATTTTCGCGTGCATGTCATTTTCGCTAATATCGCGAATCTGCCAGACTCGCGAAAAATACACGCGCGAAAATAACGCTGCAACGATACATAATCTATTTATACCGGGCAGTCCTCAAAGAACGCGAAAATTAAATGCGGCTAAATTTCTCGGAGTCAACACCACAAAAATAACGTGCAACAAAAAATTCGTGTTTTACAGCATATCAATAATTGGAGTGCATGTACAACTTACATTTATACGAACTAAAATCAACTGACTTGTATTATTAACTGTTCCCATTTGAATAAAAATTAAGTTCAAATGAATACTGTCGTAAATTAATGAATAATCATGGCGATCAACATCAGGGGTGGTCCTTTATTGCTCTTAGCTAAATTTCGTCTCGCGTGGGCTATAGACGTAGATGCGAGGAGACTTAGCTGTTTTGACTGGTGCATGCGTGGCGCGCCGTATGCACAGCAGCGGTAGAGTGCACGACTCTGCCTATAGGCAGCCTAGCCATGATAGACAGGCTGGCTAGACCGCAGTCACTGATTGGGAAGCGTGCACGATTAAACGGTCTGCCAACGACCGCTCGCCAATGGCAGGCTATACGCTAACCTTAGCATGCAATACTGCCTCCCTTTGATCTTGCGATTCAGCCGCATTTCAGGATTATCCATAAATTAGTATGCACCGTGTAGCCTATACGGTATGACACACCCAGGTCATTGACCCCCAAAAACGTTATGTTGGGCATCAGCAATAGCCTCACAAAGTACATTATGTGGACGCGGGTGAAGTCAGGTTTTTAAAAAACTAACCACCTACACGCGGTACAACGCGCACACTTAAATCAAAACGACGGGGTTTACATTTTTCCATCCGGTGCAGAACTAACGAAGGGCGGGGAGCGCGTGGGGGGAGCTGGACAGAGAATTTTTACCAATGTTAACCACTTAGAACACCAAAATCGATGCTTTAAAAAAATACACGAAATTCTGGAGGGGTTTAGTAATTTCGAAGGAGAGGTTTGACACTTTTCTTCATAAACATACTATAAACCACGGGCCATCGCTTTTAAAAGACCCTTCATTCTGCAGCATTAAGGAACTCACACAAATGTGCATTCTAGACTTTGCAATTCTGCGCAATAAACGTTCGAGACCCACCTTGCGTCCGACCTCGTTGTTGTGCAGATTGACGAGCGCCTTGAGGTAGCCCTTCTGTCCCACGCTAGAAGTCGCCCTCACCGCCTCATCCGTCGCGTCAACAAACGTCTCTGCGAACCAGACTCCGTAATTGATATTGTCGCTGCAGCCGCCCCACTGCCAGCTGTCGGCGATCAGGGCCGGCGCCCCTGGGGCCGCGGGGGGCAGGCCACGGGCCCCGTCCCCCCCGAGGGGCCCCCCGAGGGGCCCCCCGGCGGTGTCGCAGGCGCAGTCGGTGAGGTTGCCCGTGCTGCAGGCAGCAGTGACGGCGTGCACGACAGCTGCGGTCGTGGAGGCGTGAACGAACGCGGTCTCCTTCGTTCCTGGCGTCAGACAGTCGGAGGCGTATAGAGAGGGGGCGCAAGGCCCCCCACCGCCAAAGGGTAATATTTTTGTTCATCTCTCTTAAATTGTCAGCAGAGCCTGAGAGGGGTGTTTAATGAATTGGTGATAATTATGAGATCATGCGCAACAAACCCACCGCACGGTACATATCGCTTCCTGACCAATACACTATATAATATTGCCTAGCACCAAAGCATAATAACACTCACTAGCATCTTAGCATTAGATATTCAAACTCAGAGCATATTAGTATTTAACTCGCTGTTTCACGCAGAATGTGCGTAAATCGAAATATGTGCAGTTCTAAATGCAAAACTGTGCAGCTGAAAATTTTGGAGTAACAAAATTTCAATTAAAGAAATGTCCGTCACGATGCTTCGCCAAATCATAACCACAATCAACTTCTGTCGCCACGCACCCTGGTGGACGAGCAGCGGCAGCAGGGACTGGTTGCCGCTGACGAGGCTGCAGTTCCAGCGGTCATGCTGGAACTGCCACTGACACTCGAGCAAGCCGAGAGCTGCCCCCTGGCGCACGTACGCCATCGAGTCTGGGTGACGCCTGCACAGCTCCAGCTGCTGCTCCACCAGGCCCGCCGCCTCCGCGCCGCTACACGGACCCCCGGGGGAGTGGTCGCCCCGCGGCGTAGAAGGGAACAGGGGGACGGGGACGGGGACCTGTTGACCGAGGGCCGCCACGCCCATGTAGCTGTACGGAACAAAAAAGATGGTTATTGTTCGTCTGTAAAATATCGAGAATGGTTATGTGCGGTGGTCGCTCAAAAATTGTTTTAGGGAGCGATTGGGCGGATACGAATGGAGATTTTAATCCTGGGGTCGATGGCGCTATATTTCACATAACTAGGCGTAAAATTAAGAAAAAAGTCTCACCATCTTCGTTAGGGGTAAGCCCTCATCGTCATCATCACCACAATCATCATCGTCTTTTTTGACGCCCACTCGAATGCATTGCACGCAAGCATGTAACGCTGTGTCTACATGTAACGCTGTGTCTACATCAACACAGGTTAGACGTTTATATTTGAGCTGGGTTTTTACCGGATGCCCCTCCTGTCGCCAAACAGAATAATAAATTACTCTGGACTATGATTATCAGCTACCGACGCTTGTCTGTTTAACAGCCTTGCTGAAGGGTGTGTAACGCAATTAATATCAAATCCTTTTAGGGAGAGACAATCATCCCATTGCCATTGCCCCACTGGCAAGCGGCCCTTGCTAGAGAATATAGAGGAACATTTTCAGACCCCAACGAGACTGTTCCCCTTCCGTGCAGAGCTCCGAATGTGGGAGGGGTGAGCGGGGTGCTGACGGCAATTTTTGGATCAAGGCCTGTGGCATCATAATCGACGGTGAGACACCGGCATTGATTTGTAATTTAGTTTTGCGCGAAATATCTTATAAGACACCGTCTTGACAACTAAGATTCTTCACTGCTTTCATTTATAACATAATTTCACAATATGCGCCACTGATGATTACATTATGCACATGCAGGCGTGAAAGAAGTACAATTACATGTTACACCTCCGAAGCCTTGTGAGAAGTCTATAGATCCACTTACATCCAGGACGCCCGTGCAGCGCTGCTTCCGAGAAGCACACAAGCGCAGAGGCTGCACGCCAACAAGGATTGCAGTCGCGCGAGAATATCCATCCTGTCCGTATGCCTGTAATGCTTCAACGCTATTCTCGACGTCACTGTCAAATTCTAAATTCCAATATTCTAAGGTCTAAAATCCATAGGCATTATTAATAGACCGGTGTAAAAATCCAAGATATTAAATAGATCCTACGGCCTGCTCCGTAGGCTAATCCAAACGCTGAGACAAACTCGACTATGTCATACGACAATAGTAGGTCTGCAACAAAATTTTAACGCCATCGCGATGCTCGACTGCAGCGTACTCCGCTATAAGTTGATATCGACATCTATTTATTCAGGCGCGAAATACAAGCGTTGCTAAAATCGGTCTGATGTTGTTCGATTTAATTTGGCAGACGGTTTGTGATCAGTAGCTAAATGCATACACCGCGAATGGTGTATTAAATAGTTTTCTTTATTGACTGACACTAGAATGACTACATCTATCATGACATTGAAGCCAAGTAATTAATTCCACTGCGCAGAATATCCCAGCAGCCAACGGGGCTCAATGCAATTCTCGGCGTCTTGTTACACTTCAAAGTGCCCTCCGATTGAGCGCTAATCCCTGATCTTCCATTCTTCTGTCGGATTTCGTTTAGACTTCTTTGGCTCCTGCCGCTGCCTACATGCAGCGAGTCGATTGGCCGTCGCGGTAACACCCTGGTGCCAAGCGGTGGCTGTTATAGACACGGCTGGATGCTCGCTGTTGGCTCGCCGTGAGAAGAAAGTCGGCGGTCTAACCGTGGCGGCCTCTATACACACACACAGTGACACACAACGCGGATAATTTCGCATGATATACAATTGCAATTAGGCCTACATGCTATAAGAACCCCATGTCATGTCGAATTTGACTAGCTAGCAGCCTGCACCCCATGCAGCGATTAGCACAGAAAATAATAGCCTGCACGAAGGCTGTTCCTGGAGGCTTAAATGAGGAAAGGAGGGACAAATAAAAAAATTACCCTAATCGTCGTCCAAAAGTCATCTGACCGGGTGGACCGTGTTACAAATTAGGCAAATATAGTCTGTTTTATATATTAAGTCGGGGAAAATGCCCTATTCTGCAATAACATTCATTATGCGGCATAAGATTATGCTGAAGATTAAAATCCAAACTTACGAGGGGCCATAAGGCAAGCAGAGGAAGGCACTTGGATCCCTACCCCATTACTCCACGTAGGGACATCACGCTCCCCCCCCCCTCAACATTGGCCTTGATCCAAACGCGCAGTTGTACAAAAATGCGCGGTTTAAAGTCTCTCAATTTATGCGATTATAAAAATAATGTCTAATTGAATATGACATTTAATAATCATGACATAATATTTGCAGAACGATGAACTGGCAACAGCAACAGTTTTCGAGCAAATGAACAAAGTACGAAATCATGGAAAAACTTTAGATTAAGCCCCCCCCCCCCGCTCTAGGCCTATAGGCCTACTCTCTTTGTATTTCTTTCCGCCACTGGACGCCATAGCCTACAGTGTACGTGTACACGTAGGCTACACCCTGCATGGCTGCGGCGCGGTAATTAAAGCTGGTCGTGGAACGTGGTTGTGCATCGAGTAGCGCTCATCAGATCGGCTTTTGACGCGAGGCTAAGCATGACGCTTATACGCGACACATAGCGTCACAACAGAACAACGGATCAAATTACATGCGAGCAAACAGCAAATAGAGTTAGCAACAGCGCTTCCGTTAAGCCTATTTCTTCTGGCTTCCTGACGCCAGGACCCAGGCGTTTTGTCATTTATAGACGCAAGGGTCTTCATTTTGTAGCGTCGCAGCCATTGTGATTTACTAACATACTTGCATCATGATATATAATTAAATTAGGCTACAGCGACGCGGAGAGCTTTGAAGTCTGGCGTCTGGTGACGCCGGAGGCGCAATTTTTGCCGCGCGACGCCCGGGGCTGGTTTTTTGCGTTTGAGGCACATTTTTGGCGTCATCGACTCCGCGAAGCCAGATTACCGAAGCCCTGCATGGTTAGCAACTGCAATAGATAGCAACAGCAATTATAGTCCAAATAGGGCGTTGTGGCCTATCTAGAAACCTATAACACAAATCAGCATAGCAGGAAATGAAGAGCAATTAAGGTGAAGGGCTGTAAAAATAGGGCAATTTGCAACATGTATGTGCAGTTGTGCAATTTATTTCGAAGTCGAATAAATGATCTGACGAACGAGAAA
>JAQIWG010009233.1:0-10804 GCA_034695025.1 Chamaedrilus cognettii | reverse complement strand
AATGCAAATCCAACTTTTACTCTAGTTTCAACGCATTATATAGTCAGCTTGGTAAAGTCAACAACGTGTTTGTTACTTTTGGACTAACCTCTTCTATTGCATTACCGTGCTTGCTATATGCCGTTGAAGCTGTCCCCTTTAATAAAACGTTCTTAAGGGCCTTGAAACACCCATGGACACGTGCACTCCTTGAAAATTTTCAATACTTTTGACATAAAAACCGTTATGAACTATCAGTATTTTTCTGGTTATCTCTCACTGGAGCATCAAGCTAGAATACGTGAAATTAACTTCATTGAATCTATGAAATCCGGCAATAATTGCATTCTACGTACAATTCATTCGCTGTCGTTCAAGGAAGAACTTAAACCAATTGCCGCATTATACAACGTTGACATTGATAAGCTAATATCTTCTACTAATGCAGTTGCTTACAAGTAGGCCTATTTTGAATCTAAGGTTGATGCACACGAGTAATCTAGTTTAATAGCCTAATGGCTCTGAGTTTGTGTTCAAGTTAGTGTTTAATGCTGCTCGTTGTATCATTTATTTATTTATTTTGTGTTGCACGTCTCCTTCGTGGTGAATAAAAGATTCATATATTGATAACTTTTAGCAAACAGTGCAGCCTATGCGACTACTACTATACTGAAAACGTGTAATTTTCGCGAATTTCGCGAAACGGGACAACTCGCAAAAATGACACGCAGCAAATTAAAGCTGCTGAAGCCATATATAACGGGCATATATAACGGGTATATATAACGGACATATATAACGGGCATAGTTCCGAAAAACGAGAAAATTACATGCGGCGAAATTTTTGAGAGGGAAAACCTGAGAATGAGACGCAGCAATAATTTCATGTTTTGCAGCATTTGCGCATTCTACCCAATTTGCGCGTATTTATACTCTATACTTACGGTGCTTTGTTGTTGCAAGCCTATTGTGCATTCTCGGCATTCGCATAGGCCTACACTAAATTAGGCCCTACTACTATAAGACTCATTAGGCCTATATAAAATACTGCTTAAGCAAATAATTTTGAACACTGTGCACAACAGCCTTTCTGAGCATTTATTCGTAAAAAACATCAACAGAGGCCTAGCTATCAACTTGCCATGAGAGGTTTGATTGGCGAGGAAGACGTGGCTTTCATTCAGGTACACGGTGCTCTGCATTTTAATCCAGCCCGTGTTGTGATTGTTCCACCCTGTAGTTCCAACGACTACAATGTTACGAATGATATGATGCTTTGCTTTTTTATGGTTGAGGGATCGCGATGCGTAGCGCCGAGACTGCCTGTATAATACAGCCCGGCCTTGTGTAAGGTAGTCGGCACAGAACCGCTCCCCCTTCTTTAGTCGCCTCGTACGACTCGCTCGTAGAGCTCTGAGCTGCAAGCCACTTCTATGTTTCCCGGCCTGCAGGATGTAGGCCCTATGATATGATGCATCGAATCCGCGCCATGAGTTTCAATATCAGGCCCTAAAACAAAACTAACTTTAGCTTGAACTAAAGTAAACTAAGGAGTATACTTATACCTACACGTTATTACTGCCATAGTGTTGAGCGCAGATGCAAGTTTTCAATGCTGTAGGTCTACATGTATATTTGCCTAGAATGTACAAGACGGCATTTTTCTACTAACCAGTGCTGTAGTGGGGCCAGGGAAGCGTTGAAGAAGAGCGTTACGGAAAACAGCGATAACTAAATTGATTTCGATCGCTTCGCTCATGAAGAAGCTACCTGCTACCTCTTTCACTGGGTCTACACTGCTGCTAGTAACTTATCTTCAAGACAGCCTACTCGTGAAATGTATCCTTATCTTGCATCCGTTTTTCAGTCTAAGCGCTTCAAGTACTTTCTGCAAGATGCCCTTTTTCAGAATATTTAAGCATAAAATTTCTCGAGATGCTTTTTGCCACCGCTGTCGAAAATGCAGCATCGGCCAGAGGCGCGGGCATGGGGGGAGGGGGCCGGGGGAGCAAATACCCTACCCCAAGAAAAGTATTACGGGGCAGCGCCTCCCAGTGAAATAACACGTTGCCTCCTAATCCTCCCAATAAAAAAATTATGGGGGGAGGCAAATCTCCCATAACCAAATGTCATTTGCTCGCACAACCCCTTTGTAAATTACTTAAAATTAAATAAATGCAATAATTTTTTTTCGCTATGGCACATATTTCGAAGTGAAAATAAGAGACTCCCTCGCTCCCTTCCAACAGCCAAATTGTTCCGGCGCCCTGGTTCCGACTCAGTTGGTTGATAAATTACGTTGAGTTGTTTGCTCTTCTCGTCAGCCCTTATTGGTTCTCCGAGATTCTCAATGCGATGACGCTCTTCGCAGCGGATCGTCGGAGGGTCGGGTTGCGTCGGGCGCCGCGAATGAATCCACGGGGAGACAGTTATACACTGATAGATTATTGGACGAAATTAGTGGGACGCTTTGTCCCTCTCCCGTGGCAGCGACAGGGTGGTCAGAGAATAATGGCGATCCACCCAAAAAACGATACACGGACACTTTTCTACATGGCCTACAATGCACATGACATACATCGCCGTACAAGGCAAGGATCGTTTAAAAAAAAATTCACGATCTCCCGTGCACTACGCAATGTCGTCTATCTTTAAAAGACATTCTCCTCTTATTTTCAAGAGCACGGTCTCAACGTTTCGGTGTGTGGTCTCCACAAATTGATTTCAAAATAATTGAAATAACAATGAAATATATAGGCTGCACAATGTGCTGAATCAATTGGTAGCCGTATATTTAAAACAAGGTCGGACGCAAACAGCTGTATGTTGTCGCTATGTCATTTTGTTCGCCTAGAATTTGAAGAATCAAATGGCACAAGTCACTTGTGCAGTAGGCCTAGGCCTAATGTAATATCAGAACAATCGAAGTGGCCTCTTGCCTGTAACCGAATATTTCTTTTAAGACACTTAGGGCTGGTTTCTCTAACACGGATTTAATGGTGGTTCAGGATTTAGCCTATGCAAAAAGGTGGCTTCAATCCTGAACCACCATTAAATCCGTGTTGGAGAAATCATCCATTAGGCCAGGCTTACTTCAACTTCAGCTTTACTACTGAACTCCATCTTTATGGATGATTTATTGCAGGACTGACGAATTTAAACCATTCTTGCCAAGGGTGCACGAAGTGACTCAAAATCTTTGCCGCGGCCGGGATTTGAACCTACTCTCTGCCGCACTCGTAATCCGAGGCCAACGATTTAGACCGCTCGGCCACAACGCTTCGTCACTATGGGCAAAAATGCGACCAGATTTCTTTTGGATCACCGAATATTTACACCGGTTAAATGTACTCTGGCGACATCTATACGCTGATAAATGGATTGAAGAAGGATGTCGGCTGTTGATCACGGGTCCACACGCTGAGAACAACTCCAACAGTATCGTCTCTAAAAGCACGGGGCGAGAATAGGCCTACTTTGTAAGAAAATGTAACGAATAATCTCGTTAAAATATTTCATCAAACAAAGCAAAGAAGTCACACGATTCAAGTGTTGGGCCCATTCTTAGCGACTAAGACTTGGGGACACTGGACGGCGCATTGGTGAGCTCGGTGATTTTGGAGCTACGCTGCACCGCTGAACGCCTGTAGAATGTGGCGAGGAACGCCTTCCTGAACCTGCTCCCAGTCAGCATGTAGAGGACAAAGTTCAACGCGCCGCTCACCAATACCAGCAATTTAAACGAGTCTTCTATCGCGCCGCTAACGCAGTGCGGCAGATTATATACGTGAAGGTCGAAAATTTCTGTGTTCCAAACTAAGTCGCTAGGCGCGTTGAGCGCAAGGAAAACGACGCTCTCCGCGAACAGCATGACGGTGGTGGAGACGACCTTGCTGCTGACTGCGCCGGCTGACGAGCCAGCGGCGTTCAGCGCGCCACCTGTCTGCATGGCGCGGCGAGACGCGACGATCTTGTAGACTATCAGCGCGTTGAGCACAAACAGCATCGCCGAGGGAATGAACGTGGCGAGACACATGTCCATCTTTGACCAAACTGTCCAGTAGATCCAACCGTTTGTAAAAGTAGGAGATATCGAACAAGAATCCTGCGTTGAATTTCGGGAACTGTCGCTGACACTACTGAACATATGCCGCATCAGCACGTGTCCGTCGATGAGTGCGTAGACGAGGAATGCGGAGAAGCAGACGCTCTTGACTCGGCGCGCGCTGCAGAGCTGTTTGCAGCGGAGCGGGACGTACACAGCGATCAGACGCTCGACGGTCAGCAGACAAATCATGAACGCCGACAGATGACGCGGGTAGTAGGCCATAAAAAGAAAGAGAGTATAGCTGACGGAACTGAGGCCTCGTATGTGATACACGATACTCAGCCAAGCACTAGTCAAGTTGACGCTAAGCGCGACCTGGTCGATGAGGAGCATGGTGGAGAGGATGAAGTTGGTAGGAGACGAGCCGAAGCTCTTGCCGCGCAGAGTGATGAAGCAAAGGATGTTTCCGAGCGTTCCCACTGCGAGCAGACTCGGGGCTGCAATGGACACGGTGAATCTGAACTTGGACCACACTTCATCGCAAAACAGACGATACTTATGATTTTCATAACTCTCCGTTAAGTTGTCTACATATTCCAAAGCTGCATCCTGCTCCACGGTGACTGACTCAGATTTCACTTCATCCTCGCATCCTGTTTCGACGGTCGTTTCTGATGCGTCATTGCTAGGTGCCGCTGAGATCAGACTGCTAGGAGTCGCTGGCGTCAGACTATGTGACGCTGATGTTAGGTTACCAGATGCCACTACTGTCTGGTTGCTAGATGTAGATGTCGCTTGGGTCTGGTTGCTAGATGTCTCTTGGGTCAGGTTGCTAGATGTCGCTTGGGTCAGGTTGCCAGACGTCGCTTGGGTCAAAACCCACGTTGCTATGACCACAGCCGTCGTTGAACCAAGATGCAAATTTGCATTTGCTGGCACTGGACCCCTGGTCACCATGGCAACGAGCGCGATGCATGCCGGGACGGCTGTTGTGATCATCATGCTACGAGCGGAAATCTACACAATTTCAGTCTGTAATACGAACTTCGTAACTATGCAGTTAACTATACAGTAAAGAAATCGGATAGGCTCAATAGGAAATTCCGAAATTTCGATGCTAAATAACATTGTATTCCATAACTGTCAGGGATGAACATTGTTATTGAACTTTACACCTTATCAATTCAATGGACACGCAGTGGGCGAGTGGCTGCCTGTATGATATCAAAGTTCACTTCCCTTCGATTGCTGTTTGAAATTGTTGCCTGTTCGCATTAGGGCCCCTGTCTTTCGAACGTAGAGTGCGCTGTGTGCTGTTGTTCTGCTGATGTAACGTGGTAGCTGAGAAGTAGACCTCGTGCAACTTGTTTCAGTTGGAACTGCTACTGTGACTTCTGTGTAACGTTTTATAGTCACAGGTTTGTTTAAACAAAATGCTTAGATAAGGTTTGAATCGAGTAGAAGTGATAGTGACGCTGAAACTAAAACTATCCGTGGACTCCTGTTGTACTACTTTCCTTCATTAATTCCTGATTATATTATAATGTAAATATTTGTATGCAACTTGTCTAGAGTTGTCTTCACTAAAACTATGCAATTGAACCTCTTTTACGACCGGCACGATAAAAATACACAACGAGACTAAATAAAGAGATGCATAACGTATAAAGATAAAAGGGTTGACTTCTGACAACAACATTAATATTTTGTTTACACTAACTGCTGAAGAGCTAAACGATCGATTATACGCTGTCATAATTTAGACTGCGGCGGCACGACTTACCGTGAGAGTGTGATAGTTCGTCAGTCACTAGCACAACGTGTGCGCCTATATGCGATCAGAAGAATACTGTATACGGGTCCGCGTCTACAGTAAGCCTATATTTTGATCGCAATGCGCGATGCGTGTATTTTATAATTAAATTATCACAGCTGCCTAACGCGTGCAATTATCGTATAAGTTGGCATTTTTTTGATTATACCGCGTCGTGGCGACAATTTACTGTATTGTACTCAAATTTAGTCGCCAACTGTTCGATGGCCAATAAAATTTTTACAAATTTTGGTACCTCAGACCAACGGGCGGACGAGTTCGTGGAAACGAACCTACTGAAGTTGTATACACTCGACTGTTGAGTGGAACGGTATTGTAATAAACTATATTGGGTACGGAAAACTCGAAGCTGGAATGACATTTTTAGCATTGCGGCGATTTTTCTGCAATTCGGTTCTTTCAATTTTATTTCAAAATTCGTTTAGGCGGTGAGGATTTTAAAAATGCGTCTTAAGATTCGTATTTCCCGTACCGTATTCTATCAAATAGGCGATTTAAATGGCGATTTAAATGGTTTTTTGGAAATGTTAACAAATATTTGAAATTTGGCTCCAACGGCCTACGGCGTCCGTGGCAATTGAACGCCGTTACATGCGAATCAAAATTTGTGATTGGCTGCTGTTTGTCGACGTACGGCGGCTTCCGCCAGTTTGCGCAGACCCGGTTCAATTTAGGGATTTCAATGAACATTAACGTAGGAGTATGTATTTTATCGTAGTTTAAGGTATTTAATTGTATTTAAATGTTTTTAATGCATTTTATTTAGCCGCTGGTATTGTATTCTATGCTTTAACATATTATACTTTCAATTTAGGGATGAAAAAATTGAAATTCATCAACGTGGCGTCGTGAGAGCACCGCGAAGGGTTGAACACAATCCACTTACGCTAGCACGCAGCGGTGCTATAATTTTACGAACAACCTGAGACCAAATATAATATAATTATATTAAACTAGGCTGGGCAGCTAACGAGGATGAATATCGGTAGCATTAGCGTTTTGTTATTGCGTCGGAAAATTTTCATATTTCAATTTATTTCAGAAGGCCTACATTCCGTGGGATCGAACACAATTTTCACGGTTTCGCCTACGCGGTTTGCATTGACGCCGGCAAGGGGTGCAGCGCTCCCCTTAGCAATCCTTGAAAAGTTGATTGCACTCCTCTTGTAAGGCAAGTTGCACCTCGTAGTGCCCCCCCCCACGCCCCCTGGCCAAACTTCTTCCGATCTCTAAAGCCCTGATCACTTTTAGTTGTATAGTTTGAATCATTTCTAAAGGCTCACAGGCATTAGCCCAATCGACATTTTTGTCTTTGCGGTAGGAGATGCATATCTCTACGCACTACCGGCCGGTCAACCACGCTACCTCGCCGAACTCGTGTCCGCGTACGCGCCGGGCAGGCCG
Organism: Chamaedrilus cognettii; assembly: GCA_034695025.1. Taxonomy (NCBI): domain Eukaryota; kingdom Metazoa; phylum Annelida; class Clitellata; order Enchytraeida; family Enchytraeidae; genus Chamaedrilus; species Chamaedrilus cognettii. The sequence goes on along the minus strand of JAQIWG010009233.1, from coordinate 3,539 downwards.
GGCCTCCGGTCGGCGACGAAACACCGACTCACCATCCCGACCGGACTCAAGTCTACCGCCGGACAACGGACCTTCACCAGCGCGTCCGAGGCTGTGTGGAACCATCTACCGGAGGACATCAGATGGTCTAAGTCCCTCTTCTCCTTTAAATCCAGGCTTAAAACTCATTTTTTCAAATCCGCTTTCTGTTTGTAGTCTGCTGCACTTCCCCCGCACCTATGATTCAAGCAAATGATGTTTTTCCACCTCCGTTTGCATGATATATTTTTGGTGCGTTAAAAGTGCAATATACATACATACATACACTAGACTATCTTTGCAGTGCTGTGTATAGGCTAATCACTCCTATTTGCAGCCCCCAGGATTTTCTAGCACCGTTTGCATCGTCCTAAAAAAAATCGCTTTCCCATAGTGGAAGGCCACGTTCCCGTGATACTACACGTTACAGCGTCGATGCAGTAAATGGGCCTTATACTCCCGTGATGCTTGGTGAGATTAAGGACCGTGTGTAGCGTGTAGCAACGAAGACAATTGTATTACAGTCCGGTTCAGTGATTCGGCCTCCGCTTTACCAAGCAAAGAACCGCTTCACCCTCTTTAGTCGCCTTTTAGGCTACGACTCACTCCGGGAGCTCTGGTCTACAGGTTGATTATTTGTTTCCCGATCTCTAGGGGTATTGTGTACTCCTATTTTCTCTGATAAAGTTTTAGTTTCCATCGCGCCTTTCATCCAGCAGCAGTGCTCTCATAGACATCGATAATTTAGCTAGGTTGTCGCCTGCAAACTGCTCGGATTTGATCGGACAGCTGCAGATTAACTCAGGAACCAGCGCGGTTCAGGGACTTCGGACCTGTCGTTTGACACTAGAGAGAGTTTATTATCTCGCTCTCATTCGCAAGAGGACGATTGTAGAACTGGATCCACTGCAATCGCATTCTGTAACAGCTTAAGTTACATAGTATAAACGACAAAATTTTGATTTCATTAAAATCTGCTATAGCCTGGGCTACGGTACATGTATAAGACAAAACGTAGCATACAATTAAGAACTCGATTTAAGAAGGCACGCACTACAAAGTCTGAACATAAACCTGAGCATTTTAATCATGTAATTGTATTGAATTCAATATTGGCAATTTGTTTGAAAATGCAGAGGCGAAATTATTATTATGCTCGTAGTATTTACAAATGCATGCATGTACGTGCGGGCATGGCACATTGTCGCGGGCCGCACATCGGGCACTGTGTTGAAGAACTCTGATGTAACGCCGTCGGCACGCAGTAAGCCCGGTATACTACCAGATGGCTCCCAGAGTCTCCAGCCATTGTAACTTCCCTCGGCCCGCAGCGGAGGAGGGTCATGCGTGGGGTCACTGAGTGCATTGCGGGTCAGCGCAGAAGTAATTTGATTGCTCGGGGCGCGGTACAGATAATACGACTGTAGAGCAGACAATTGATTAAATGCAATGCTGCCAAGCAGTCACAATGGCGAAACGGAAGCAGGGTACGGTAGCCGGGATAAGTTTAATAGAAATAGTACTCCAAAAACCATATTTAAAAAAAAACTACTCGGATTTAGAAATGGGTCGAAGTACCATTACTCGTAAAAATGGACGATGATAGAGTAGGCCTTCTTCATACGCCTACTCTTTTTTTTGAAAGGTTTAGGAGTGCACTACTCGTGTTTTATAAGCGGCAGGCGTAACGCTACTCCTATTTTGTAAGGACAAACTGAACTCTGGATGGTAGTAGCAAAGAATTAGTACTACTATCGATCAGCCTATGTACGTTCACGCGAGTTGTTGATAGTATAGGATGTCCCCTGGTTGTTTTTTTGTTGTTTTTGTAGTATAGTGCTTTTGTGTGTTTTGCTTTTTGTTATTTTTTGTAGTTTAGTGTTTTTGTGTGTAGCAAAAAGACTATAATTATACAATCCGGTTCTGTGCAAGGGAGCCCGCACAGAACCGCTCCCCCTTTTTTAGTCGCCTTTTACGACTCGACCGGGGAGCTCTGGGCTGCAAGCCAATTCTTTGTTCCCCGGCCTGCAGGGGGCGGAAGTCCTATTCCGCAAAGCCAATCTTTCAGATTTAAGCTTCATATCGCTCGGACCAAGTTGTCAGACAGATTAATGAGAGATATAAGTGGGAAATATAAATGGGAGATATAAGTGCGAGATATGAGTGCCAGATATAAGTGAGAGATGAGTGATTTATCTCTTCATGCCGCGCTGAGCGCCGCTTTGGTCATTAGCAGGATTCGGGAACGGCGTCAGGAATTTTCAGTTTGGAGGGATAAGGGGGATGAGGGGGGGCTTGCGTCGAGAAGGTTGTTCAGGTTCCTGGCCAAAACATCGATTGATAGGGATTGGTCTATTCTACATGCGTGACGCCTTGAATGTTATTTTTATCTAAAGTAGCGCACGTTCGCGATTTAGGCAAAGAAAATTCTCTATTCGGCGCTGTTACACTGCAGGCCGTCATTGTAGGCCACCCAAAAATTGAGCTGTGTTACCCCCAGATTATACGGATAGATTATACGAGACTAGGTAAAGATTTATTTGTCGTGTCGCAAATGCGAACGAAGACCTATAGCAACAATAACTCATAATCGATGGAAGGGGGACAAAGCATCCAAACTTAGAGCGAAAATGCTTCTGTCCGGGTTATTTGGGGGTGCTAACTTCCGCTTTAAGGGAGAACCGGTTCGTATAAAGTTTTCTTGCCGCAATATATGTATATAGATTACCGCCAGGGAGGTCATTTTGCATTTTTTTGAGAGGGGGGGAGGGCTTGAGAATCCTCCAAAACCAAATGCGTAGCGCTAGTACCAAGGCGTCCCTATAAACTGATCAAGCGAAGCGAGGATTTGTTAGCAGATCGACTTGGATTTGTCGACAAGCTTTACTAGCGCGATCGTGATTGATGGCTCCTCGCCGGTACTGAAAGTTGTGGAACTAGAAAATTATGACTGTTGTTATGCCTTTAATAATGGTCAGATTGCTCTCTGCAAGCATTATAGGCCTATAGCCTACCAGTTTACGCTCCTCCAGTACTATGTTGTACGACACGACAAGATCAAATTAGGTCTATGCAAGTATGTGCGCCTGTACGCCTAAGCTAAAGCTAATTAAATTCTACGCAAAAATTAAATCGGGGGGGGGGAGTAATAAATTTGGAAAAGAAAATTTGCGTGCGGGTTTCATGACTTATTCTTCTTTTCAAAATGATTTGCCAGAGTTAAATAACTAAAGATTTTGTTTTCTCTTTGCGCATTTCTAATTGTTCAAAGGCTGTTTAATCTTAGGCTTATCTTCTCTGTGTTATCATCTCAGCAATACGAAAGGCACGCTGCGAAATATGAGCGTGGCTTGACGCTTCCGCGCACAAATTGTAGATCGAATAATGGGGCCCATGAGTGTGGTTGAGTTCAGGCTAATAAGGCGGAGATTCCGAGCACGCATACAAGTCCGCTTTCTGTATGTAGTCTGTTGCACTTCTCCCGCACCTACGATTCAAGCAAATGATGTTTTTCCATCTCC
>JAQIWG010009232.1:0-10805 GCA_034695025.1 Chamaedrilus cognettii | reverse complement strand
CCCCCTGCTCTCAGAAAAGTTAACATTGGGCTAACGTGTTGGCCCCTCCTTGCTCTGTGTGGAAATAAAGCTTGTGCTCTCTTTTTGCTCAACACAACTCAAACGTTTTGCCCCCCCCCCCTTTTTGCTCTATGTCTCTTATCGCCCTGCCCCCTTCGCTTGCTTGAAAAATTTCTGTCAGCATTCCTAACCCCCAGCTCGTGAATTGGATTCAAGGGGAATGGTGTAAGAAGTGTTGTGGAGTGGGCAGAGCGCCAGCATGTCTGCCCCACCTGCTAAAATTCTGCCCCCCCCCCCACCGCTGAGAATGGTCACGCTGCGGGGCTGTCGAGCACTGTAACATGGCATGGTAGACGGGGCCGCAGACTCATGACATTGCGATAGCAACATTTTCGTGAATTCATATAACTGTATATCCCCATAATTGCGCAGATGAAACTAGGCCTGCACGACGCAAGCGCTTGCAATATCCATTAGTGAAAACTATTCTCGGTTGAACGAGAAATTCTGAGGAAAGCGCAGCAGCTTTCGGTCTGCAAGACTGCAGCACTGTAGTGTATATTCCCAGGCATGAGCTTAGTAGGAGTAGTACTTCAAAAACGAGATTTTTTTGAAACTCTACTCGGATTTAGAAATGGATAGGAGTAGCATTACTCGTAAAAGTGGATGATGGTGGAGTAGGCCTACTTTAGGTCTACTTTTTTGAAGGGCATAAGAGTGCAATACTCCTGTTTTATAAGCAGCAGGCGTAACGTAACGCTATTTTGTAAGGGCTAAACTGAACTCCATATATTCCTACTCTGGTATGGACTAGAAGTGAGTGATATGCTGAACATTATAGACATGTATGAATTGCCTACGTACATGTATACTGCAATACCATAAAGCGTAGGCCGTTCTATACATGTGTACTGCAGGTCTAGCATACTAGCTGCGACGAAGCTCGGCCGGTGTCGGCAATAAACTATGCAATTATGTGCAATTGCAGTTGCGCACACTGCAGTTGTCAATTGGAACTAATAACGTTACGTAGATATTGATGTACAATGTCATGTACACACATTGCGCGTACTGTGTAGATAGGCCTAGGCTTAGTGAACTGTTGTACGACTATGGTTTCTTCACTCGCACAAGTTGAACCTTTTCTCCTCCAATTCCATCATTCTATGGCTTCTCTGCTCTTAATTAATGCGACCAGCACAGATACGCGTATACAATCGGGACTAAGAAGCAGTAGCTACTGAGCTGCAGGGGCGTCTGTCCATCGCCGCGTCTATCCATCACATCTATCCAGCATGGGTGCCCACTGCCCATGCAGACGCCTCCGTTTTTTTTAAAATTGGGTGCATTGGATGAGCACGTTCGTTTTTAGCAACTAGAAACAAATGAATACACTTTGTTCTAAATTCACGTCGGCTGATACAAAGTACGGTTTACTTGCTTTGTGACAGTATAGCCCAGTCTATTATACTTAGAATACGGCGTGCGCTAAGACTCCGTCAGCACCCTGCCCCCCTCCCTCTCTTCCCGCGGTTGTAGCCTTTGTATGCGGCCTAGAGGGCTCCGGACACCCCCGTTTCTACGAACGGGTAGATAGATGTCCCTGCAGTGATTTTCTCAGAACTCCCCCAAACACGAATGTCCACCTAAACATCGGACCCAATCATTTGGGGGGGGGGGGGAGAGAGGGGGAGGGGGAGTGTTTGTTGAAAACAATGCGCAAGTCAGAAAATGATTTTCGTCAGCACCCCCTCCCCACCCCCCCTCGGTTGTAAGTTATATGCAGAAAGAGATTTAAGGGAGAAACGCAATTTATATTTAGTTTGATGCAAGCTTTTTTTTGAACACCCCCCAAACATTTTAAAATAAAACACCCCCCCCCCCAAACAGAAGATCCTGCGAAAAGCCTGTGCCCCTGCTGCCGAGTCTGCGTAGTGCCCTGGGGTCCAGTTAGAGGCGAGCGCGGTCAATATGTTCATCGTATTATCGACCCGAGTGCCCGGCTCCGCACGAGCCGCTGCTTGCAGTCTTATTGTCCGCGAGACCGTGTGGTGATTCTGTTGAGCCGACTGACCGCCACCTACCGCTCCCTCCTTCAGCTCTAGAGTTCAAAGGTTTATTTCTAGTTGACCGTAATTTATGGTAATTTTAAATCAGTAAGTTACGGTTATTTATTATAAATACGGTAATCTATAATAAATTAACGATTCGGGTAATTTATTCCGATTTTTTTCTTGTCAAAGGCGCATATTTTTGGCATGACGTAGTTGAAATGCGTCTCATGATAGCAACCTAGCGAGTTTCGTTGAAAATTTCGCTGCTTTTGACGGAACGTACTAGTAATCGTACATGTACACGTACTTCGATGTTGAATCCTAGAGCTATTTGAAAATTTGATTTAATATTTCAAATCGCTCGGTAGCTTGCTGAGCAAAATTGACAAAAGTACTCGATGCAACCGATTCTTCTGAACTATGAGTAGACTGTGAGAATTACGAGGCCCCTTCAAGCTATGGAGGCTAGAATTAATACACGTTACTAATTAGCCAAAGGATCAAGTAATACGATGCCTGTCTTTATGGGCCCTAACGTGTTTGGCCACTAACCGACATCTCGAGTCTAAGTTAATACGGTACGCGTCATTATAATGAAATAATCTAAATTTAACTCAAAAATTGACATTCAGAGGCGCATTCAACTATTACAATTCTAAGTTAATGTACTTTGCCTCCAATAATAGTAGCAACTATACCTCCCCTCCACCCCCGAATGGAACGTTTGCGCAACTGGTCTAGTAGTTGATTTGTCGGCGGGTAGGCAAGATTACATTTTTAGAATGATTGGCAACAATTATCCGTTACGTTGATTGTTTCATTGACTGTTCCTAACCGTGGCTAATTTGTTAATTAAATCACTGGCATCACCAGCCGCAGCTGCGTGTGGCCTACATCATGTGTGTGGCACGGTGGCGCCAGCTACACCTGAAGTTTTAACAAAAACATTGTTGTAGGACATTGAGTAAAAGTGATAAAATAGCTATCACCAGGGGCGCAACCAGGAAAAAATGCTGGGGGGGGGGGGAGAGGGGCTGTAGCCCGCGAGTCGATTTGATCAAGTAGGCAAGTAGAGGCGTTAGCTCGAAGCAAGCGTTAGCCTAGAAGCGTTATAAAAGCCCAAAAGTAGCCTAGCGTGTTCCATCTAAATAAAAGCTAATGCGCATGTATGCTATGGATTGACTTGCTATGCTAATCTGTTGTTATTAACACTCGAACAACTTAGCTGGACCGCCAGCCCCCCCTGGTTGCGCCCCTGGCTATTCCCCATTGCAATTTGTTTGCTGTTGATATAGCAATTTTATTGAATAAGCGTATTGGCTAATGGAAGTAGCCCACCATTGCAGTCATTTATCTTTAGAATCTGCCTTTTGTGTTACTATTTGGTAAGCTAAAAGCTTTAAATTGGGAATATTCAATGAAAAATAATTATCTAATGAAATTTATTAAGGCCTCTAAACACCGTGATCTCCAAAAACACGACCCAAACACAACATAACCTGTAACTCCGTCAACGCTAACCGATTTTCATAATTTTCACAGCCAGCGAAATTTACAAGGAAATTGTTGCATAAAAATAATTTTTTGTAATGATAATTAATATGATTTCATACGATTTACTAGCCTGAATAGCGACAGTTGCTAAGATAGGAAAACTGTCTCAGTGATAAGTTTAATTGACTTTGACTACTGGAACAGCGAAAATGAGGTCGATACTGTGCAGCTAAGACAAGCTCAGAGAGACCACTACCCAGAGACTTCATGTTGTGAATGAGCACAGCACAGCTTCAGTAGCAATATACGTCTTCTTCGACACAACGTTAGTGACAAAGGACTTCGTGCTGAAGTATGAGTTAGCGTCGAACACTTTGAACATCATATCCGACATTGCTACAAAATGTGACATTTTAGTAAAATGCTTACAACATCGTGAAAACTGCAGAAATTTGGCCACTCCGTGAGAAAATTACGAATTTTAGTTATTTTACTTTTTAGGATACTGCGATAGCAAAGTTATAGTATTTTGGAAAAATATATACATTTTCATGCAATTTTCTTGCCAAAGCTAGCCAAGTTTAACTGTGAAAACACCGTGAAAATCGGCTGACATTTGACCTAGTCGCTTGACCGAGTTCCCCGTTTGTTCAGCGTCTTTGTTTTTTAAATCGCGGAGCATTTAGCTAATTTTCATGCGCCACACGCGAGGATTTTATCCTGGCGACGCCATGCACTGCTGATCATCCATTGTAGCACCCTAGCATTGCAGCGGACGCGCGTGTTCAGTTGTTTAACAAACCGTTGCATTAAACACGTTGCAGAGCCGACGCGAAATATGAAATATCGCTGTTTGGTATTTTTTCACGGTTAGACGCGTTTGGACAGCGATTCGTGCGCTACACAGCGCTTCCTGCCGCAGAGATTTAGTGCACTTCTGGAGCCCAGTAGACTCGCCGCACATTCAAAGGCCCTAAATAATCCATGCTATTGTCGAACCCCATAGGCTCCCCCGCGACGTCATACGCTCCCCCGAAGTGTCCAAGATTGTAGGTACATGTAGGCCTGATGATGATAATAGCTATGGAGGAAGGAACGCGTCTAGATACGCGTATATAATTGTGCGCAGAAAGAAAAACGTTGTCGTGAAATGGCTTTCTGTTTGGAGTAACTTTGCAGGAACACTGCAGCGTTCCTTGCGTTTCCACACACTTCAACCCTTGTTAGTATGCAACGTTTAGAGGTTTTGCGTGATGGCCTCCAATGCTTTGCAATGCGTTATTCAAATCCTTGTTTCTAATGACAGAAAATACTCAACTTCAGTTGTGCCGAGGACATTTTCATTTCCGTACGCAACTCGTGAGTGGAGGCGGGGGGTGTGGGTGGGGGTGGGGGGGGTAGGGAGGGGTGCTGACGGAACATTTTGCCTCCCAGACTATCGTGAATGACCAATGGCGTAACTTTGAACTGAAAAGTGGTGGTGACAAAATGGCAAGTACTTATGGGACGTTACTTGAAGCGCTTAAAAACACATAAATGTTTAGCTAGCGAGTTATTATGACAGATTAAAATTGAGTTGAGCAGTTAATACCTCATTGGCTTTTCTGCACCATAGTGAAGTAAAATCAGAAATTTTCATGCCAGATATTTTCATGCGAGGCTGACTAGAGCTGAATGGTAATGAATAGTAATGAATAGTAATGAATAATAATGAATAGTAATGAATAGTAATGAATAGTAATGAATAGTAATAAATGGTAATGAATAGTAATGAATATTAATGAATGGTAATGAATGGTAATAAATGGTAATGAATGGTAATGAGTAGTAGTGACTAGTAATGATTTGTAATGATTAGGAATGAAGAGTCATGCCAGGCAGACTCTCTTCGAATAGTGATCAATAGTAATCAGTAGTAATGATTAGTGATGAATGGTCATGCCATTCGGACTGCTTTGAATAGTAATGAATGGTAATAAATAGTAATGATTAGTGATGAATAGTAATCAATAGTAATAATTAGTAACGAATAGTAATCATTAGTAATCATTTAGTGATAAATAGTAATGAGTGGTAATGATTAGTAATGATTAGCGATGAATGCCAGCTAGACTCGTCGAAAGCAAACATTCACAAGAAACGTTTACTTTCAACAGAAAGATTCACATCTGCAAGACACAACACATTCACAAAAAACCCACAAGAAAAGTTCACAGCCTATATACACAGGAAAACAGAACATCTGCAAAAAATATGACTTCCACAAGAAAAGTTAAAATCACAAAGAAAATTTCACATCAACAAGAAACCAACATAATCCACAGAGAATATGACATTCACAACAAATTTCAGCCACAGACGGCTGGTATCATCGATTCGCTGCCGTATAGATTGGTAATTTACACTTCTGACTCATTCAGGTTTGTCACATTTTGACAACATCAGCCTTAAACAGTCGTGGTGATCATCATCAGTTTTCAAAAAGTGATGGTGACTATCACCACTTTTTAAAAAGTGGTGTTGACAAATCACCACCGTCACCATAGGAAGTTACGCCTATGTGAATGACTATAGTTGTAGAGGGGGGGAGGTAGCCATTGCCCCTTTACGCTTTCCAACAGAGGCTCTGGGGGGGGGGGGTAGGCATTGCCCTCATCGCCCCCTCCAATGCATTATAAATTAGTATTTCTGGCGGGGGCGAGCGACCCTTTTCGCCCCCCAACAGAGCTCTGGGGGGGAGCAGCAATTGCCCCCACCGGCCCCCCCGCCCCCCCCGTCGGTCGGCCACTGTGGTAGGCCTATACGCTCCATGTATGTCATGCTCTCTCGCCGCCCCTAGGCGCGGCCATATTTCGACGCGCCGCTCGTCCATAATAAATCCGCAATGAATCACGACGGAGAGGCGGCGTCGAGCCAGGCGAAAATTGTGAAGATCAGCGGAGATTGGTGAGCATGGCGCGTGAATGCGTGCCAACCGTGCGATATGAAGGCGGCCATGTTGGACAGGGGCAGATCCAGGAATTGGATAAGTGGGGAATGGACCGAGCAGGGATGGTGGGGGTGGGATGGGTAGGGGAGGGGGGGGGCGGGATGCCTCCATATTTATAGTCCTGCCAAAGCAGCGGCGCAAATTGTAAACCGATAACGCCTATTTTTATTTTAGATGAACGGATTGTGAGGCTCCGTGAGAGCTCTGGATCGTGAATCTAAACTTTCTTCGGCAAGTTGTTGTGTCAAAATCAATGCTCATATATTGCTTCAGACTACTTTGCTACATTTCGCTCACAATTTGACGCATCAATAGTGAAAAGATTCAGTGCATGAGACCCTTTTATGCTGCTCGTTGTTACATCGGCCACTGTTTCATTGACGATTTTGTTACGACAAAAAACATTTTCATGCCGTTGAGGGGTCATGCTGAAGCTATTAAAATGGTCTCTTTGCTATAAAACAATAATCGCAATGATAAAGCGATGACGGCCTCAATTGCTCAATTGTGGATGTCGACGCTCTACAGTAGCTCCGTGAGTCGAACCGATCGACCTACTGTTATTAGCTCATCTGTCGTAACGCTTTGTGATGACGTCACGCTCGTCCAATCAGCGCTGACGAGTTAAAGGCGCTGTAGTGGCGGTGCTTTCTGTGACAGGCGGGTCAAGTCAAGGTTGAGTCTGGTGTGCGGCCACGCCCACGCTAGCCCATGACTCCAAATACCTAACCACTAACCCTGCCCTAGCCGTAACCCTGCCCTAGCCCTAACTCAGCCCTAACATTAACTTGCTAACCCTAACGGGGCCCTAATTTTAATTTGCTAACCCTAACCGGGCCCTAACCCTAATCCCTACACGTAAATCTTATTTTTAGATGATCTATTTCTAGCTGATCTATACTTTGAATAGCTTTGTGATTGGCCATCGGACTTAGTCTTGACTCGACCCGCTTTTCTTTCTTTGCGTCTGAGCCGAGCTTTGAGCGCCTGTGAAGGTTTGACCGAGTGTGAAGCGTGCCGCGAAAGTTCGATCAAATTGATGTCATTAGGGCACGCGACGCGCCACCGTGATGAATTAAAACAGTAAGCGCTTTTGACAGTCTGAAAATTCCTTTTGATATCATTCTCATCACAATTCAGATTATGTCCATTGATATACAATTTGTTATACGTTGTATTTAATATTATTTGTTACCGGTATTTAATTTTTTAGCAAATTTAATTTATTAGCAAATTTAAGTTATTGCACCGTAAACTCATTCATAAGCGTTACTATTATATTTTGAAATAATTTTAGAAATTGACATTTACATACGATTTCAGTTTACTTCTCGTTTGAATTTCGCTACCACTTGATGCTCAATAATTTATATGCCAGGTAAACAGATGTACGTGTGTATAAAAAGTTTACCAACAATTTAGTATCTGAATACAATCAATCACTTTAGATTTCGAAAAGCTGCTCATCTATTTTGCTATTCTCTATTTTCGATCTCCTTATCTATCTCATTAATAAATCGCACAGCCACTTCAATATGCTCTTTCAAAAATATAATATGTATTTTTTATGATGCAATGTTATGATTAATTGCTATCAAAGATTGCTAATGGCTGCTTTCATAGACGTACCAAAACAAATCTGCTACATCATGTTAGCTTAGCTTCATTTCCTATTATGCCGTCGATTTGTAGCGAAGATTTCAGAAGTCACACAAATATGATTTTCCGCAGCCCTCGTGGTTCCCTTCAACTATTCCCCAAGAAGACCAGTCGAAGAAACTGAAATTTTCCTCTCGATGTTTTTTATGCGCCGTCAGCTCGGGAAGTTTGTTGTTCACGACGTTGTAGAGATTAATGCCCGGGCTGTCGATAGGCCTGACCTCGTATATGGTGTGCAGCGTGTAGTTCGCAACAATGCCGCTGCTCTCCACGAGGTATTCGAGCAGCAGGATGAAGCATCCCTCATGTTGCGCGTGATTTTAGATGGCTGGTTGTACATGTAGTTTCTGTGAAGTGCAACGATGACGCTGTCGTTGTTCCAGTGTGTGTACTCCGCAGCGCCGCCCAGATGCTCCAGAGGCCTGCCCTCGTGGACAATTCTCTCTGAATCGATTATGTAGTGATAGGCGATGTCCGGCATGTATCGATCGGCGTGCATGTGCGCGTACTGTATGTCTCTGACGCTATCACAGCACAGCTGCGTAATGAAACACCGCTCCCACCGAGCCGTGTGGGTGTATATAACGTAAGGGGTGGGGTACATCAGGGCGTCTATGGATCCCGATGGATCCGCAGCTCTCCAGCCGCTGCGAGGCATTCTTACGAAAGTAAGAACTCCCTCTGAAACATCTCTGAACTAACGATACAGTTCGCGGTCCTTCTTGAGGAAAGTGTCCAATAAAAATATCGCTGCTGCCCCAGCGATTGCGCCAAACACTGAAATTACGATGATAAACACAATAGTGAGCCTGAGCATACAGCGTCGATTGTCGAGGTGCCCCCGAAGCTCAGCGCTGATCTCCTGAAGGACCTGCAAGGATACCATCCGCTGAAATCTGTGCAGTCGCGTTCTCGGTCGAGCTCCGATGTCAGGAACGTGTCGAAGTTGGTTCCGCTCGGATCCAGACGTTGCAGCGCGCCCGTCAGAGTGCTCCAGTACACCGCGAACGCTCCGAATCCACTTCCGGTCTGGACAAGTGAAACGGCGCATTGCGAGTCTCTTTGATGCACATGATATCCGACTGTATGCCACTACGGCGCCACTTGGGAAGTATATTTAGCATTAAAGCGAGCCAGAGAGTGATGTCGATCTCCATAATGCTGATGTTGTCGTTTTGAGGATAAAGAATATGGCACTAATGGGCCGTTGTAACGTTAGTGTTGTACGATCTCTCAATTTTTGTACGGTGTATATCGAGAGCCGATTGTGGCGTGTCGCCGCGGGATAGATTTGCTAATATCTGTTTGCGAATGGCGCTTGTTCCATGGATCATGATCAATCTAGCGAGCCGAAAATAATTAAGTTCTCTAATTAATAGCGGATCGAACTCCATATTCAACTGAAGCAATAACGAGGATTATCCGGGTGGCCTTTTAATTTGATCCGATTTTGCTAAGCCAGTTCTACTCACGGAACTTCTTCTTTCCCTGTGAGTTTAAGGACCGTGTGTAGTAACAAAGACTATGACAGTCCGGTTCTGTGCCTCGGCCTTGGCTTTTCCAAGCACAGAACCGATCTCCCCTCTTAAGTCGCCTTTTACGACTCGCCCGGGGAGCTCTGGGCTGCACGTCAATTCTTTGTTCCCCGACCTGCAGGGGTTGAATCGACTTTTCCCGCGCCTTCGACAGCGTCTCGATCCCGAAACTGATTCATAAACTAAATTGGGCCGCGGCTAAAGGGCACTTGCTGGCATGCATAAGTTCGCTACTGACTGAGAGAACTCAGCGTGTTGAAATCGGGAGCTCTTTCTCTGACTTTCAAAACGTGTGTAGTGGGGTCGCGCAAGGGTCCGTAATCGGACCAATCCTATTTATATTTTATATAAATAATATCGCGGATGAAATACCGCTCTCATTCATTTCTAAATTGTACGCTGACTATCTAAAAGCATACAACACTCAATACAATGACATAGAAGGTAAGGCCTTTAGCGAAGTGCTTGCCGAAATTACTTAGTGGGCGGACACTTCGCAACTACTCATATCCACAGAAAATCTAGATGGTTAGCTATCTAAAATAAACAAAAATCTCAAAACGAAACCCAGGCCAATGAATTTATTCTCGCCAGCGTAAAGTTACCACAAACCAAAGAGGTATTAGACCTAGGCGCAAATTTTAACTCAAAATTAGATTTTTCTGAACATATCTCTGCAATTATTACCAAATCTAAGCAGAGATTATTTCTGTTGCGAAAAATATTCGTTTCTAAAAACTCGTTCATTTTTGATACTGGGCTTTAAAACATGCATCCTACCGTTACTAGAGTACCGCTCAAGTTTGCAATCCGCATGATAGCGTGAATGTGCGACGGTTAGAATCAGTGCAGCGAATTTTCTTCAAAAAGTTCCAGGATTTCAAGGGCTTAACTATCCGGCCCGACTTGAAAAAGCTGGATTGTGCACCCTTGAGCTCAGGAGGATTCGGGCTGACTTATGTTTTTGCTTTAAAATTTTACATGGCTTTGTTGACATCCAAATAGACAAATTCTTTTTATTGAATCGACAGGGTCGAACTAGAGGGCACAGCTGGAGATTAAAACCCACCACTC
>JAQIWG010009231.1:0-10805 GCA_034695025.1 Chamaedrilus cognettii | reverse complement strand
CATGGCTCCCCGGTTATGAGCTTGTTTCAGAAAGAAATGTAACAAACTCGGACTTCTGGCCTCCAGATCACACGATCTCGCTCCCATGGGCAGGTTATACTTTAACGTGCAGTTCTCTACACATGCCACGCAATGGTCATTTGCCGTGCCAGAATTGGTCACTCTTACCTCACACACTCGCACCTCTTGAAGGGTGAGCAGCAGTCACAAGGTGCAGCATGCACTGCCCACTGACAATCGCACATATTCCACTGGATTGTGTTACTCACCAACACAGTAGGCACCAACTATGACAGTATGATTCTCTGCGTGACCTGCTTACAAACACAAAAATTAATAATATTATTAATTTCTTAAAACTGACTGGCACGTACCAGCATTTTTAACAATTTCTTCTACGTAAATGTTGTCTATATCTTTGTACCAGTATATCTATTGTTTCGCATTTTAGCTGTTTTATTTATGTCTTTTATCGTAACTATGCGTCATTTAACCAATTTTATTTGAATTACTCTTGTTTACTTTATTCTCGTCTTTAACTCTAGTCACTGTGCAATTTCAATTGCTCCAATTGTAATTTTATATTGCATTTACCATATTGTCGGTTTATCCTTAGTGTACCAATAATACATTTTATCAACACTGCTCGTCAGTATCATGCTTCCATTTATTACATCCCTGACGCAATGTGACCTTTCTTTGTCGAAGCGTTAAACACAAACAAACATGCCATGCAGTTGTCAGTTGAAACGGTGAGCTGTGTGGGCAGTAGCTACGTAAAACTGTGCACGCTCTAAATTTGGAAGTAAAACGCACATTTTTAAAATTTCGGTCGGCACCATTTCCAGTCGTGAGTTATACACCACGGAAAGAAAAGAGTCTCCGTTAAATTCGCCCCCCCCCACCGCCTCTGCTCGCAAGCTCTAGTTGTAGCCTATCACTTGAACTGCAGAATTTACGGTTATCCTTAAGATGCCCTTATGTCCTGCCCGACCGCATCAAGCCCTGGATCTTCCCCTGCTTCGAGATCCGTAATTTGAAGGAGAAACTGCGACTGTTCCAAAAAAAGTTTGCATACACATTGAGGCTATATCATCCTGTCGCTTATAACGGTCAAAGTCATTTCATTCCAAGAATGAATCATTTCAATTTCAATATTGCGCAACATTTAGCGCAATGTTGACGATAGGCCGAATGTAGCAACAAGTAGAGATTGGAGATTATTACGACCGGGATGAACAACACGAGTGTTAACTCTGTCTATTCATAGCATACAATATAAAACACACCATCAGATTCTGGCTGTCGGTCCGGAGAGAAAGCGCTATTCTAAGCTTCCGCGCTCAGTCACCGGAAGAACAAACTAGCGTCAGCTGAACAGATTGCACCCGCAACTGAATGTAACTACATTCAACCATGCCTCCAAATCAAACGGTATCTCCAAGCCTCCAACAGTGCAAGAAAAAGTGTGCACTGTGCGAGTCGGCTTAGAAACGATATCTAGGCTATACCCACAGGATCTCTGCCGGATCCGGATCACATCAATTATATTTTTGGCAAGGTAACTGAACGCTGTTCTATTTCATCCTCGACGCGAACAAGGAGCGTCCTTGCCAGAACGCACATGGCAATATCACGACCATCGGATCTCTCCATTTTGGTGTCATTTTTTTTAACGGCGCCTTAGGGTCTATTTCAACCATGCATATTTTGAATGCAATTTTACACGATACAGTGTTAAGGCTGACGGACGATCGTTGTCATGACTACGATTTCCTTAACTGGGTTTCATGCACGGCTTGTTTCTAAACTGGGTTTCGTGCACGGCTTGCATGAAACCCAGTTACGGACATTTTACATTATAATTTTCTCAACATGGCTGCATGCGAAATGCAAGCAAAATTGCATGTAAAATTGCATGCAAAATATGCATCGTGGAAAGTAGGCCTTACTCATGTTTAGCATGCGGCCCGCAGAGCGGCGTCTTGGTGCTTAATGCGATGTGCGCCTGTAGTGCGAGCCCTTGAATGGTCAGAGATGTCAAATCTCGTATAAATCTCGTCGTTAGACCACGGCGCTCCACTTCTTCGCGGCGTTTATTCTCTCCCAGATGTGCTCCATTTGATTCGGCGAATTCGAGCAACAGTGGGCCTAGGAGATTTAGCATCGATGAGTTGTTGAGACGCATGAGACAATTTTCGCCGTAAACGGATACAATATCAGGCCTATGCTCGGATCTGTTTAGCTTCGCAATTAGTATACCGTTGTAAAATAAAATGTTAAAGGCAGTGTGTTGCCGAACAAAGTGTGAGACTTTTCTCTTTGTAGTTTAAGAATTGTTTGAGTAATGAATATTTTATTCACGGCCAAATATCGTTAGTTTTTAATTACGGCAGCCTAATATTATTATTTAGGATAGAATAATAATTATTAACATATTTAAGTGTAGATAGCATTATAGCCTGTTAGCATATTTAAGTTTAAACTTAACGTTTGTATAACAATATGATGAATATCAGTTTATAGACGAAAAACACTTGGAGCGTGCGCGTATCTCTGAAAACGCGCCGAAAGATATGTTTTCAACTATTTTCTCAGTCAACCTCTCTGCCACAATGTCATGCAGTCCCACTGCGACAGTTTCACTCGTCCGATGAAATTACAAGCACGTCCGTCCAAGCGCGAGTGCAGTTGGCAGAACTATGATCAAGCTGCCTGTAGAAAGCACGGCAGCTTGTTGCGCCGTCAGTAAGTGTGACCACGTTTATTGCTCAAAGTACAAATTTGTTACCATGTTAACAAAACAAATTATCCAAAACGGCGCGAACGCCTGAGTCTTTTCAAAATCCAACGGGACGAAAAAGTAAATGATCCGAATTTTAAAAGAAATTGTCACATTTCTATACCTATCCCTAGAGCCGTATAATAATATGTCGCAGCAGTAAAGTATAACATATAAAATAATGCATTTATAGATATCACATATTATCCATACGCCCATTAACTTAGAAGAGTACTAGCGACAAAGTTGTGTCAGATAGCAGAATTTCACCCGTAAGTAAATTTGATAGAAAATACGCGAATTATATTAAATTCAATCGATCGAGTTAATTGTCTTCGCTAGCAGGCTATGTCGAAAGTCCTAGACGTGGTCACTGACGCCTGTTCCGACTAGTTGCGCGCGCCTCTGCAGCAACATCAGCAGCAGCAACAGCAGAAGCAGCAAGGAGGATTGATGGCGGTGTTATCTCGCTGAGCAGCACTCCACGCCGCGCAGTTGCGGACATTGAAGAGAAGAAACGGTCGCGAGTCGCCTAGTCTATAGCACGGATCGCGCCAGAGCGGCTAGATCTCGAGAGCAGGCACGTAATGAGACAATACATCGAACGTATCAGGATGTCAACTCGGAACAGTTGTTGCTGATGTCAACTGCTTCGGGTAGTGAACGACGTTGGACATACGCCAGTCCATGTATACAATGAATCTAGTTATTACGTGTACAGCGAGTGCGCAAATTATAGTAGTAGCCTATAACGTAATCGTCGCGTTGATCTACACGTAAACGTAACAATAATTATTGATTTTAGGGGTACAAATTCGAGACAACGAGTTTCTGAACTGTTTGCAATTTTATTTCGAGTACAGTGTACCAAAAAACATCAATTCAAAAATCTATGAGATGCGAGTTGCTTGAAAATTTGCGGGATGTAATAATATTCGGGTTTAGATCTAATATTCGCGAAAGCTTTGTAATAGCGTATTTTCGTCAGCACAATTCGCCGATCCATGGGCAAGAAAATGCTGTTTTAAAAGAACGCGACGGTTAACAAAGTCGTCAAATCTGACTGTCGGAAGGCCGCCTGCAGTGTTCCACGACCCAGAAGCAAAACTCGTGACTCGACGCGATCGCCGAACAGCTTGATGCGCGCAGAGCGCTAATGCGAGGTTTGATGATAGGGCGGCACGCGGAGTAAACCTTTCGGGTTCACAGCAGCGCTAAGCTGCCCAGATAATTACATAGATCAGTGTTTTCATTGCAAAGATCACGGACACTATGCGGCTTGAGAAAAAATTTGAAATCAAACGAATCTCAAATGAACGATTTATTACGTCGAAACATAAACTGGTGAAAAGAAAGAGTTCAGAGAGCCTGACAGTGTTGTTTGTGGACTTTGCAGTGCACGATGTTCGATAGGCTATTGCAATGGTACATCGACAGACCATTACATTAACAGTTCTAGCCTCTTGATATATTAAATTGTAATTTCATCTTTTCATATTCAAGTTGGAGAAGGCCTAATGGACCTCATGGTCAGCAAATTTCATAGCACAAAAAAACACAAGAGTCAAACAATACAATTCTGCATATCAAGCGGCAGTTTTCTTATGTTGCATTCTTTTTGGCCGAATCGATCTTTTTCTAGATTTCTGTGGCAAGCTGCAGCTGGCGAGCTAATGCAGGAGCAGCTGGAACGAGCTTCAGCTGGTGAATTATGGTTGTTGTGGCTCGCTCGACGCTGCAACCTATCGGTCATTGTATCGCCCGAATCCAGTTTCACCTTGGTCTCGACACGAGAGTCTCTTGAGAAAGCGTACAATTTTTCTGTCGAAAGAAAATTTGTCATGTACAAACGAAACTCGAGATAGGAGGCGCAGCTAGGGGTTGCTGACGGAGACTTTTTTCTTCTTGTGCAAAACTCATGACGGGGGGGGGGGGGCCGGGGGTGCTGACGGAGACTTTTTCCTTCCGTGAACAGCAGCTCTCGACCGGGAGCCGAGAGCAGTAAAAAGGACGGAAGGGGCACAGAGTTCTTTTTTAAACCTGGGGACACACTGTCTATCCCTTACTTATGGACTCCACATGTTGGCCTACATGTACATGCAAATCATGGATTTTACATTATATTTCTGCATCAAAAGCTCAACTTCCCTATAGGCTACTAGTAATGTTTATTTCTATTAATTAATTTGACATTGTCTCAATGTGGTCCCCACACGTTATTCATCATGGTTCTCACGTTTTGCACTGTGGTCCACACAAGCCATGGTTCGTCTCCACTCTCCACACTTAAAGCATTCCTTGCCGGCCGCACTTATTTAATTCCTCGCCGTTGTTTTATTTTTGTTTTTCGTTTTCTGCTGCTTAGATCACGTTCACAGCAGATTCGCGCAAACTGTCGAAATCAATTCACATCGACTTTCGATGGGCTTATCCTATACACGTAATTCGCGCTGAACGATATCTTGTAAAAGAAAGCGTGGCGTGGGCCAGGTGAGAAATTGCACGACACTGTACGAAAAGGCAACAATGGATAACCTCCTCTCTAATTTCGACTTCTCCGTTCTTTGCAACTTTTCTCTCAGGCCCGTATCCATCAACAGCAACAAGTCCAGCGATCAATCATCCGAGTATGCGCTTAAGGACATGCAACCCTGCCACCTTGACTTTCCCAACATGTTCGACTCTGCCGAGTTCAACGTGCTCAATGACCCGCTCGTCGCGGCGTTCGTCGTGTTCGTCTACGTCATCGTCATAGCGCTCGGCGGTCTCGGCAACCTGCTCGTCGTCGTCACGATCGTGACGACCAAGCGCATGCAGAACGCGACCAACATCTTCATCGCTAATCTCGCCGTGGCCGACGTCTTCGTCTGCGTATTCGACCTCCCCCTCAATCTCTACTACCAGCTGACGAACGACTGGGCGTTTGGTCGGATTCTCTGCCACGTCATACCGGCGATCTTCGGCGTCGTGGTGTACGCGAGCGCGCTGAGTCTGACAATGATCGCGGTCGATCGCTTCCTCCTCATCGTCGTGTCGTCCAGGAGGAGAATGTCAGTCCGGACGGCGCTCCGAGTGGTGGGCGCCATCGCGCTTATATCCACCCTCGTGGCGTTGCCGGTGGCGGTGTTCGCCACGCACATGCACGTGGAGAGCACCGGGTTGAACATAAAGCGTCGGATATGCACGGAGGAATGGCCCTCTCGCCGCGCCAGGAGAATGTACACCGTGTTGACGCTGACGATGCAGTTCTTTGTGCCGCTCGTGATCATAGCCGTTCTTTATCTTCTCATATTCTGGAAGGTTCGCTCGGCGCGCCTCCTGGTGAGCACGACTCGCAAAAAGTCCAAGACGAACGTGATGCTTGTCGTTGTGGTAGCCGTGTTCGCCGTGTGCTGGATTCCCTATCAGATCTTCTCCGTGATGGTTGAGTTCCGGTCGGGACTCGTGTCCGGGCAGTACTTCGTCTTCACGGACCTCATGTTGCGCGTGGTCGCCATGTCATCGTCCTGCGTCAATCCTGTTCTGTACGGCTGGCTCAACGACAACTTCCGACACGCCTTTCTCGGACTCGTCTTGACATCAGGGGTAATTTATTAACCCGTCATACTACTGAACATTTCTTGGCTATATATCCAATTGAAGGTAAACCTTGCGATTAAGATATTTTGAGGGTGCATGAAAGTTGACAATAAGAACAATTAAATTCTTCAAATCAAGCGACAATTTTTGCGCTATTCATATCTGCAATTTAAGGTGATACGGAACAGATTTTTCTAGAATTCAGTAGCACGCTAGAATTTAAAATAAAATAAATGCTTCCGAAGCAGTTTACTCCTTTATGACTGCATGACACCGCTTACTTAAAAGCCTTTTAGCCGTTCTATAGATGGATTGTCAAGGTCAGCTAGCTGCATGCAGCATTAGACCTGATCCAATTCGTCTCTTCCGCATAGATTTAGCAACATTTCAAAGACAATATAAATTTAAGCCTACCTGATCTCTGGTTTCAAATTAGATTTTTGCACAGAATTTTTAATTTGTTCTTCTTGTTCTGCCGCTCTTTGTGCGTATGTTTTCTTCAGTTCTTGTCAATTTGTTTCGTCTGCTAAAGGGGGGCAGGGCGCGACCCCTGACGACAACGGCGACTCGGACCTGCATAGAGCAGGACCAAAGCATGGACCCGGGCCCCTGCATAGACCCGGGACCCTGCATGGAGCAGGAACCTCCTGACGGAGGCAATGAGGCCGCGGGACTTGTTCAGCGGACCGACTCTAGGGAGGAATGCGGCCCGCGGGGAGGAAACAGTTCCCGCCTAGCGGGGCCTCTCGTCGAGATTAACATGACAGAGAGGGGGTACGGCGCCACGCAGGAAGGGGAGGGAGACACTGACTGAATGGGGGAGGGAGACACTGACCGATGAGAGAGAGATACTGACTGAAGGGGGAGGAAGACACTGAGTGAAGGGGAGGGAGACATTGACTGAAGGGGGAGGGAGACACTGATTGAAGCGGAGGGAGACATCACTGACTAAATGGGGATTGCAGCCTCAGTTTGCTTCGAAACTGTTAGTTTGCAGAAACGGTTAAAAGAAATTCAGCTACGCGAATGCGTACACGCCGTGCAGTTTTCAGCCTTTCAGCTTCCAACTTCCATCTCTCCCCCCCCCCCCCCCCCCCCCCCCGGTTGTTAACTGGGCGAAGTCTGATTGTGGCCCCTCTATGGCTTTTCTTGAAGAAACTTGAGAGCGGGGGGGGGGGGTACTGACCGAAACCTTTACCCCCCGGGTCCCCTCCCCCTGCAGATTCACTCTCGGGGGAGAGGGTGAAGGGGTGCTGAGAGGTATTTTTTGGAGCCACCTTTTCCGTTGATCTTGAAATTGCTACTGCATGTCAAAAGCAAGAAAAATTTCTGGTTTCAAAATTATACCGTGTCAAAATAAGATATTTACACCGATTGGGTGTACCCCCGATATCCTGAAACCCAGCACCTTTGGCTGCCGCCCCATGGTCCCTCCTTTCTCTGCACGCGCTATACTGGCTCTCGGAGAGACGAGACGCGAACTTTTCCGCTCACAATTATTGAAAGTAACAATTTAACGGCAACGCGAGAGCTTCCATTAAAAATGCTTTAGAGATAATTAATCCACATTTGCAACATATTGAACGGTAAATTGAATCAGTTCCAGTCTACGAAGCGAACGATTAAGTGACCGCGATTTAATCTATTATCAAACTTTCAGTACCGTACTTAGGCTGCTCGAATTTGCCATATTTCAGAATAACTTCGGTTTTCACGCAGGCCTAGGCAGTAGGCTACAATGTCGTGTCGTGCACGCAAAGCAGTGCGTATACAGTATAGGCCTAGCTTATACGTGCACGTTCTGTGTATCAATTTATCAGGGAATGTACGTAATATGAGATACAAAAAGAATCGAATTAAGGCATAGCATTCATAATAATTTTAAGTTACCTCAAGCACTCAGCAAGAAGCACTCGGCATCTTTACTTTATCGTTCCCGGTCTACAGTTCTAGTTAATAAACCTACTTCATTCTAATGTTGATAAAAACTCCTTGTCATTGTATATAGGCCTACCGATCGATAACTCTGTTTATGCGTGCGAACGCGGGTTCGGACGTTTCTCGTCGTTAAATACGACATACGCGTAGGGTATGTATACCTCAAGACGTGGCGTGCTAGAGGCAAAAATCATTGAGAAGCCGGCGGAAGAGTTTATCCTAAGAATTGCGTGCCTGCATGGGCGGTGAAAGATCGAGAAAAACAGCAGTAGCCTAGCCTGGGGGATTAGAAATATCCTGGGATAATCGCGTATATCCTCAACAGCTGCAGGCCAAAAGGAAGCGGACATTTGTAGTCTAACGATATAGCGACGAGCCCTGAAGAATAAAATATAAAGCTGTAGACGAGTTCAACGTTCTTAAATAACTCGAAAAGAAGATGTGTCGCCTGCGGATACGACTTGGATATTTACGGTAGCATTACCGTGCGCGTACTGTAACGGCATCGCGATGGTGGACTACGTCCGACGCGCTACTTTTTCTCACTTTCCCTAAAGACCGCCGTAAGCCATACAATCTTTTATTTGTTGGGTTTCAATGCCCCCTTGCCGAGATTTGTAGGCATTGCTTTCATCTAGGCTATTAACTGCATGCTCTGCAGTGATGATTTGCGCTGCGTGGTTTCGTTTTGTTTTTATATTATAATAACGCTGAATATTCCTAGTAATCCAGACCACAGTCCAGACCCCACAGGAATGAAAGAATGATTATTGCTAGTGGCCCAAAAAAAATTCTAGAATACTGGCGAAAGTTTTAGTTTGTCAAGTCTATGACTTACTATGCTCAAAATGATCATGCACCTAACTTCTATCCTCGATAAAACACACCAAAGAACAATCGTCGTAAATTTTCAACAGCTGAAAAGCGGTTTGCTGGTCAGATAAATCATTCTACCATATAAACTGAATTATAGGTGTAATTTAGTTTAAAATGCAGTTGCATGATTTATATGACCATCAAATCTCTTTCAACCTGTCACAGAGGCAATCACGAGATTCCTGTAAGGTTAGCTTCTATGGTCTAAGCTGTAGGCTATCGCTTTTGACCAGGGAATTGAAATTCAGCAGTGTATAAATACTTCAGTTGGGCCGTCGTGGCATCGTGCGATTATAAATAAAATACCACTATTGGCTATAGTGGTCTACTTACTGAAAAAAATTATCTAACGACGGCAGCAAAATTCAAAGCAATGGCCTATAATTAAGTATTGGACCCTCAGGGTCTAAGAATAAGATAATGTACTCCATCACGCGGGTTGGGGGGGAGGGTGCTGACGGAAAATATTCAGGCTGTTGATGCTTATCACCTTGACACCATTAACTTTGACGTGCTATTACGTTTTGAAATCATTCTTAGTCGTTGCAATGTAGATCTACTTTTACGCCATTTGACCAGTAACAACATCTAAAAGCAGGCCTACAACTTTTTCCCCGGCCACGCAGTTTTTGACAAATTCTCACACCCCCTAGGGCGGATGTATTACACCACCTCGCTCGCTGTTGCTCTTCAAAATCTGCCCCATCTTCTCTTCTTTGCTATGACATTGTGGCTTTTGCTCTTTCAATTTTTGTTTGTCTTTCAATTAGCCTACTTGCGTTCATGTGCATGTAGCTTCCACAATATTGTATGCATGTAGCTATGATGCTATGCAGTCTGGCTGAACGTTGCAAACGTGAGCGTACGTTGTATGCGCAGACGTAAAATTACCGTACAGTGTAGGTTATAGGGAGAGCGCAGCCTACTTTTGCTTGTTTTAAATTGTTTGAACGCGTGCAGCCAAGCGGCTCTAGAATCAAATTCACCCGGTCCATCACTGGACGGCAGTGAGAAGAATGAGCTCAAATTCACCGTCTCTCCTAGGTGAAATAGCGTAGGCTCGCCGCTGCAAACTCCCGCTACTGTAACAGGCCTGCTAGTACAGCCCCTGCACGGCACGACGTCTCGGGGGGTGCCGAGGTGTTGGCGCGGGATGCACGCAACGCCATTTGCTGTGGGAAGCACGCCAAACGTCGCGAACTCTAATTGCAAGCATTTGCTGCAAGCTTGAGCAGCCAGATGCTTGTCTACATTGCAGACTAGCGCGAGCAATAGTCTTGATCGCAGAGGGTCGCGCTCGCAGCTCTGGCTTTTGAAATGAGAGATTTGGTTCTGCAACTTAGGCCTAGTAAATGCTACATGACACAATAGTACGATGGCGGTTGTTGAGAAAACCACTAGGCTGAGAATGTAAAATTTAAGGCTATATGAGAGATCACAAACTTGCCTAAAATTTTTTTGGGAGTGAACCTAAATTCCTTTTAATGCGCAGCCATTTAAACTGACAGAATGCACATAATAATGATTTTAAAAAACAATATGGATGTGTTTATATTAGGGCATAACCGAGTAGACAATTTCCACCGAGTACCGAGTCCGAGTATTTGGATGTACTATTTGCCGGATCCGG
>JAQIWG010009230.1:0-10806 GCA_034695025.1 Chamaedrilus cognettii | reverse complement strand
AGTCGTATATACCAGTCGTATATACCAGTCGTATATACCAGTCGTATATACCAGTCGTATATACCAGTCGTATATACCAGTCGTATATACCAGTCGTATATACACTGCAGTTATCGACTCGCCAACAGATAATTCAGCGACAGTCTAAATTTAAAGCTGTCGGCAACAAATCTTTCTGTACAAATATGAATAACGCTACGACCATTCAGAAGTCCAGCGCACGATGACAACGGCATTAAACTGCAGCCTATGACTGGGCCTACTATTATCTGAGAGCAATACAGGTGAATATAATCGTCCGTACCAGGACCACCACTGAACCACGCGAGTGAGTAAAAAAAAGCTAGAATTACCAATAACCACTGCGAACTGACTTGAGAAAATTCGATGCACTTCACCAAATTAATACGAATCGTTTTGAAAACGCTACTCGTTGTTAAGCCTAGTATTTTATCTGTGGTTAGAAATACATGAAAAACTGTTTAAAAACATTTAAATGAGCTCTGAATAGACAGCACTATCTACTACAGTGACAGGAAAAGTGATTTATATCCGCGTGAAAATTTTTTGGCTAAAATTAGATTTGTTAGTTTATTATTATATTATTCACTTAACTACTCAACGTCGAAAAATAGTCCTTAAAATATTTTTGCATCCATTAAATTAACTAAAGTTCAGTGTATCCTCTAATGAGGCAAAACAATTGACTGTTATAACATTCATATGCATATCGTTAGGCTTTATAACCAAACAAAAGACATCTCGTTAGAATATTAAATACTCAAGCAAAACATAATATTATTTATAAATTAATATTGCGCGTTAAATAACATAAATATCTCACAAGAATGTTATTCGGTATCCCAATCGCTCGTATTCAGATTCAATGCATTTTTTGGGACTTATATTATCTTCCGCGTTATTGACATCCCTTTTCAAAGTCCTATCCAAACAGTGAGCCGACAATACTTCATTCAGTCCATCATCACAGACTGAGTGCGAAACCACATCAGAATCTTTCAAATGCCTTATGTTTGGAACACCTTCGCCGCCCTCTAAAACATCCAGCGCACACGTCACGCTAATATCTGATGACGTCACTACTTCCACATTCTCATCTGAGGACGTCACAACGTCATCCAACCGCTCATTCCTCTGCTTCTGCATAATCCCTGACGTTATCTCTGACGTCATCCCTGACGTCTTCAGCGCGCTCAGCGGCGTCAGCCGACTATCGAACGCAGTCAACAGCGCATCGTTTAGTGTCAGCGAATGATTGTGCACATTTGCTCTAGTCAGAGTACCAGTGGGCGTCTGCTGGCAGTCATACCCTGGCGACACCATCGGGGTATCACCCGTTGCCTGGCTGCCCTTAAAGCTGCTCAGTCCGCTGTCGATGCTAGAGTAGCTAGCAGTAGATAAATGCTTCGTTACATCGTACCCGGGATCGGAGACGCTGTACGACCGCAGACTCACTGATTCCTCCTCGCCACTTGTCGTGAAGTCCGCTGATATCTGTGACTCATCGATGCTTGGCGTACCCTCGCTGTGCTGAGGACTCACCAGATCGTCCCTCGAGGAGCCAAACACGTCGTCGAGATCGATCTCGAGAGGGAGAATCTTCCGTAAACCGGTCAGACGACTGTCCTTGATGGATTGTACAGAGTTGGTGTTAGTTTGCGTGTTGCTGTGAGACGCGTGATGCGAGAAGAGGTGGTGAGAGGCTGTAAAGGATTCGGGCTGCTCCTGCAAACTGAGTAGAGATGGTGACGTTTTTGTCCTGCGATTGAAGAGCGGGTTATCTGTGTGATTTTGGGGTATTTTTTGTTGTTGCTGTTTTTGTGGTTGTCTCGATTGTGGTAGAAAGGGTTGCGTCTGAGGTAGACCTGGTTGTTGTCGCTGCGGATGTATTAAATGCTGCTTCGATTGTTGATTCTGCTGCGAAACATGCTGCTGCATCTGAATTTGCTGCTGCTGTTGAGCTCTTTGCTGCTGCTGAACTTGTTGCTGCTGCTGAATTTGCAGCCGCTGCATAACTTGCTGCTGCCGACGAAGCATTTTTTGTTCTATCAGCCGCTGTTGCTGCGCGCCGCCGTCATCGATGTAAGTTTCGCATACCACCGCCCTACTCACAGCTCTGAATTGCATGGGGCCCTGGATGGGCACGAGCCAGTGCTGGACCCGATGCATCAAACTCGACGCTGTTCCCGCTCCAGCGCTGTCTGAGTCGTGGACTGGAGACGACGTGGAATCAAAGTGCTGTTGTTTGGCGTCTAGACTGCCACGACGCTGCGAATGACCCGCTGAATCTGATCGGAAGTTCTATCACAAACAAATAGATCGATGAAAGGAAATGATCAAAAGAATTATAAACTAAGTAAACTAAGTGTAATCAGTAAAACAACAATATTGCTGTGAAATTATAAATAAACATAGTAGAGAATAGAAAAGTGCATGACTAAGTTTTAGAACCATGGCTACGTTTGATTAACGAATATTTTATTGTTTATCTGATCGTTTATTTTATTGTCAAAAACCTCCAGTTTTTCATGACAAAATGAATTTTTATTTATCCTACAAATGACTAACATTTATCAAGCATAGCATACCAGCAAGCTTAGCCCAGGTTTTTAAAATGTGGGCTACTTCTGATTATTGAATATCTTATTGTTCATCCGAGTGTTACCTTTGTTGCCAAAAGCCCTCAATTTCCCACAGCGAAATAAATTTCTAATCATCCTAGAAAAGACTCTTTACCAAACACCATCCTTTCTGCATGCAAAATGGCATGTTTACTATCGGCCATAAACTGAGTAGGCTATTCCAGGAGAAATGCATTTTCTCTTAAATATAATGACTTGACAATAATATCTTTTATTTAGCCCGTCAAAAAGACAAAAAACTGCCTTTTGTAAATTGAGCTGTATGTTGGCCTCGCATACGTCATCTAGATCAAGCCCACTCAGCCATTTTCTGAACTAGATAGTTTGTCATTTATATACAGAGAAGGAATGCAGTTTGTTGACAACTTTAATGAATATTTTCCTATTGTGACATTCCTATTAGGAGTCCTTTATGTGTGCCACGAGCCTAACCCAATTGACTGACAAGGTCATTAGTTAAATTCAATGCTACAAAATGTGCGTAGTTAAGTTCACAAATGAGTTGTCGTTAGTTCAATTTGTTAATGAACTAACAACTATTATTGTTTGACAATTTTATTAGTGCAGTGTTATGGTACACAAGTAGATGCCCATATACAGAACCACGGTATAAAAATCCTGAAATCTACATCTTAGACCGTAAATTTATAACCCAATTCTAGATGTATTTGGGTAGTATATGGGCCTTGCTTGCGCAGCAACAACATACGATAAATATTGTGTACCCATGCCTTGCATCGTTGATCTACATATCCACGGGTTTCATCATATTTAGCACCATTAGCTGGTCTATGGTAAAATTATGTATACGTTTATTTATATTGGTGTATTAATGTTACAAGCTGCGTGCGCTCCGGGTTTTGCTCCTAAGATGTCCATTACACCAACTTGGTGATTTTAAGTCGTGTCACTTGACACGTCGACCAAGACAGAAGTCTTCTTTAATTCACTTCTGGAGCGATGAGAGGCGTTAAATGTAGCACTAAATATAATGCGTCTTCGTGGGAGCCTCCTCAGCACGAGATCTTCAACAACAAAATGATCTAAATTCTTCTCCGAATAAACATATTATTATCGTTCCACTGTGGCCACGCACCCTTCATACTGTTAAGTAACAGAATATAATGTTTTCCTGTCATCGAGCTATTATATTTTATTCCTCGATGTGCTTTTATCCGCTGCGCTCATTGACGAATAAAAAATGATATTGGTAATAATCAAACATACAGATCTTCTCTCATATAGCCCAGTTCAATAGCCAACTTTCTTTTCAGATTATATATTGCGAGCAACCCAGCTATTGCATAAACCCAGTACCAAGGCCTGCACGTAGTCTATTTTCACGGTTCATTTTATCAATTGTTTATGGCACTTTGCTTATGATCTCAATCAAAATAAGTCACACAAAATTTCAGCCGTTTCAACTCTTATGACAGCTTGAGTCTCAGAATTTTTACATCACAAATACTTGTCCCACGCAAGACATGACTGTCTCCAGCTTATAAAAATCTCTCTCTGAATACTTTGTCATTTCTCATTCGGAATTCAGCGGGCCGGTCGCGGCCAATGTCAACGCAGTCTGCCGTGTAACATGCCAGGAATGCTTGAGCTCATCAATAACTATTGCCGTACTGGCATACTCACTCTACATACATGTATAATTAACTAATACATGCATGTGTATTCAGCACTCATGCCTGAATATACAGCATCAGCTTCGCCAGCCATAACAGACACTTCTGCTTACTTATAGACTGGGGTGGCCGATTGCCCTCATTACACTATATTTAATTTTTTAATTTATGTAAATTTTCATGTACGCGTAAATAAAAATAAAAATTTGACGAAGATTTAGGGGAAGGGATATAAATTTCAACCCTCAGAAAATGATACCCATCGCCAAAGTCTTAACATAAGCACTTGCAAAAGTTCACATTCCGATCCACAAATGCTCTTTGCGGTTTAAGGACCGTGTGTAGTAACAAAGAGTACTACAGATCGCTTCTGTACCTTGGATGCAAGCAAAGAACCGCTGCACCTTTTATAGTCGCTTCTTACGACCCTCCCGGGGAGTTCTGGGCTGCCAACCAACTCTATTTATTCCCCAGTTTGCGGGGGATATTAAGTTCCGCCCGTCCTACCCGCTTCAAGAAGCAGCGAATGTGATAGCTGTCGTTCTCCGTCACTACACGCGCTGAGTCGTCTCGAGGCGTTGTGTCCGATATGGCACAGCCGCATACAGCGCAGCGCGGCGCGAACAGGCTGCAACGAGGGAAAGTTACTTGTGAATAATTATTAATTCCGCGGGACGCACGCTTCACGCGCTGCGGTTTTGATTGCAAAATATTATGGAGAATTTGGCAGTAGAGCGTGATGGGAATTTGTTATGCGTTCGTGGAATGAACGTGGAATGTAGGATAGAAAATTACGAGCACGTGATTGACACCGTGGTTTACGGCGTGTAATTTTGAGTTTCACACGCAAACCGCGGCACTTGGAAATTAGCCGAAACGTGGCGGCTCCTACAATTAACTACTAGAGCTAGCCTACGTGACACACTGTTATAGCAGTCCAACAAAGTTACCAGAGAATTAAGTTCTAGAGCTACAGCCTGCTGTGGTGTAGCGGCACAGCCTGCCTCAATTAAAGAAAATTAAATTGCGCGTTAAGCGCAATAAATAACGAGACAAATAATGATTTGTGTTAAAAGTTGGTGGATAATTAATGCTAACAGTATCAAAATTTTAAGTAGCGAAAAGGTGTGACATTCCCCTTCGAGTGAACAAAAAAACTGGCCAAAGACTAGTATCGACTATAGGCGACAACATTTAAATGAAGGCGAAGTAATAAGTGAAGGAATCCAATGATTTCTGCCAAAGCCCCTTTTCCCCCTCTTGGGGTTATCGATATCAGGATTACATCTCTCCGCGCATATATAAAATATTTTATCTAAGACTTAGTGATTTGCAAATTGATGAAAGCTACTCGAGAAAATAACAAATGATAGGCCTAAATTTATGCCTATTATTAGTCTTATCATTACTAGGTCGCCTGGTGATTACTCGCTGATAACTAACCAGTTCGCCTGTGCTATCAGCAGTGTGACTGTGTGAACATGACTATGGCCTATACTATAGTCGTGTAACTGCGTTTCTGCAATCATGACTCAACACTTGACGTCAAAGACAAGATCATAAGAATTTTGTAATAGTCATGCAGTTATGAATGGTCCTATTCAAAACACATCATGGGACCTACAAGATAAGTCTTATTCAATGAATTTCAATTACATGTATAAGGCGCTTCTTCCTTAATCATTCATTAATCATCCAACAAAATAAAATATTACATTTTATCGACGCCTCATTTACAAAGATCAGGAAACGAATCAAACAAGCAAATTGACTCTTTGATAATGTAGAGTCAAGAACATTTAATTCTCTCATCCTGGTCCACTTCTCAGGGACACTTCCCTATGACAACCCTGGCGTCGATAATGGCACAGTGCCGAACAGTATACGGGTATCTCAGGTACGCTGTACTGTTTCAAACTTTCAACTTAAATGTTAGCATTTTGTATTCAATATTAATACAGCAATATTAATCCTAAAAAATCAGAACAAAAAAGAGGTGCTATTCTCTTAAACAGACGTCGCACCATCTGTTATTATGATGGTGCTACTAAGATGCCAGGGCGTCTTTAAAGAATAATTATGAGAAACAACAACGACCGAAAATAGGAGACCAAACCAGTCAACACTATTTTTTGAGATGTAGGCCGATGTATGTATATAATGTATGCTGCACTTGCAACGCGCCAGGTATTATGTCATGCAAACGAAGAGAAAAAAACATCGTTTGCTTGAATCGTAAGTGCTGCGTAGTGTGTCAACAATCGACAGTGTTGATGTACACTCTTAGCTCAGATATATCATCCAACTCAGTAAATTGCTTACAAAAATTGCTTACGAAACAAGCTCGCTGAGTGGCCTGCTTACTTGTTGTAGTCTGGGAGACAGTAGACGTTGTGACTGATGTCCACGGTGAACTGTTGCTCGTGCAGACAACAGTTGCACTGTGTGCAGCGGAAACACGCTGCGTGGTACAGGCGGCCGCACGCTTCCAGTCTCTGCATAACAAGAATTGGCATACTATTACCTGACAATTAACCCACACTTTTACCACTGGCATTTTAGCCCTAACATTTGACAACTATGCCTGTACGTTAGAACTATTACTTATTTACCGCTAACTTCTAAGTTTCTACTGCTGTGCATGTAGAATAAATGTCTGCCAACTTAAAAGCAAAATAGTTGCAAGTTTTTCAACTTTTCTGGCTCGTTTACGATACACTTTCAAGTATTTTGCAACACCAAAAACTGACACTTGCCTAGGCCTAGCTTCCCTCAAATTACTAAACTTCTCTTAAATTGCCCTATAATGTATGATAAGCCGAACAAAATTTGACTGTTTTCATTATCATTATATCCAGCCATTGGGAGAATAGACCAACTCTTTCTTTGGCACGCGTCTGGGGTAGCATTCCTTTGGTCGCTGGCACAAAGAGATTGCTGGTCCACTTATCTTTTGTCGCCCAAGAGTCAATTTATATTTTAGGCTCTGCATGCGCCGTTATCCTCAACACCACCCACGCCGCGACTTTATAAAGTCTTAGAATTCCAAAGCTTAAGCGGACCAAGGCCATTAGAGGCACAGAGGCGGATCGCGCATAGCGGCGCGGACACCCACACTACGTGATAGGACTAGAACGTGAATGATCTTGGGGTCAGAATTCTAAAGCAAGAATTTTACGATCATCCATCATGAATTCATGATCATCGTTGTGGCTACATCATAGACAGTTCATTCACCCGGTGCTGTGTTTGTCTTGATATTTCCGAAGAGAAATTTCCTCTGCCAATCGACTTAAAGTTTTGAACAATATCCCACCATTATCTAGAATTTGCCTAATGCCATAAAGTACGCCAAAATAAAACTGAAATACGCTTTAGAAACTTTTATGGACCTAACTGTCAAATATAAGAATCTCTTTTCCCCTCAAATCTCCCTGAACTTCAATGATTAGCGTAACAGTACTGCACGGAAAAATTGCTGGGTAGGCATAATGCATACATAATACGAATACAAGTACGTGTACTACACGTTCTGGTTGTTTTGCAGAAAAGTTGTTGACAAACGATCGGTAGCTAAGCTATCCGAAAACGTGATCATTCAATAAATTTTCAAAAAGAGCGAAAAACAAACTGATAAAAGAAACCAATTAAGGAGCTAGTATCATGGATAGATACACTGCATAATCGTGATGATATACCAACAATTCATTTCGATATCCCTTCGGAATAGAGCTGCAATAGGCCTAATTATGTTATCATCATTCATCGACAAAAGAGATATATATGCTCACCACGTCGAGAATATCGAGACAGCACGCTGCACACTTTGACGGAGAAATCGAGCGGTGTATATGTGTTGCTGAAGCCTCCGCACAGCTGGGCGCATTCTCAGAGTTATGCACCACGGTATTTCTCTGTTGACCTACAGGAGGATAGCCCCGAAGTCCCCCATCCACCACACGGCCCTGTACGCCCCCAGCCGTCCTCACCTCAATCTCAAAGGAACACGGACTCGACGGATACACCATCTCATTCTGATGACCAACTGTTACGTCATTCTTGATAACGCCATTCCAGGTGACGTCATGCTTAGTGACGTCGTGTTTAGTGACGTCAGTCCGCGGCGAAGCTATCGACGACGATGACGTGCTGGCGCGAATTATATCCTTGCGCAGTTGCGCGACGTTTGGTGACGAGGGCCTGAGTGATGGGTGGATTCGGCTGTACGGCGGCGGTCCCGACTTGTCGTACAGCGGCAAATATCGGAGGCGTGACGTCGTGTTATCGACATTCGACATTTTTTCAAAGTAGAAGTCAGCAGCGGGATTAGGCTCTACAGAAAGCGTAATATCCTTCACTGCAGTTGACAATCCATTAACGATGCTATATCCGGGCTAAATTGCTTTATCTCAATTTGAGCTATTTCATTATTATTGTAAAGGAGATTCAGTATATCCTAATTAAAACTTGTTAGATGTAGCCTATAGGCATAGATAAAAATTCAATGCATGTGCTTGTAGGTCAAAGGGCAAGAGAGTTTCAACCCGTTGATGTTTGATACTCCAATAATGCCACTAAGGCTTGAGTTATTCGATGTAGGGCTGTGCCTCTACGATAACGCTCTGCCGAAGTTCCTAACTTGTTGATCGGTCTAGCCAATGTAACAGTGTCACGTATAATGTTGCCTGTGCATGCAGCGGTGCTCAGTAGGGCCCAGTGTAAGTTTTTAATGCGGAGCGTTTTGTGGGCTAGTCACTGTACTCGCTATGAGAGAGCGATTAGGGACCGTTCACATATTATATAACGCCAAAATATAATTTTAACTCCACCCACCTCTAATACCGCATTGACATCGGACCAATCCCGAAAAGAATTACATAACAATACCCACCTTTGGAGCCAAAAGCAACAAAATTCCAGAGCGAGAACTTCACAATAAAACGTTAACCCATAGTTAGATATTATACTTAAAATTTATTT
Organism: Chamaedrilus cognettii; assembly: GCA_034695025.1. Lineage (NCBI taxonomy): Eukaryota > Metazoa > Annelida > Clitellata > Enchytraeida > Enchytraeidae > Chamaedrilus > Chamaedrilus cognettii. The sequence goes on along the minus strand of JAQIWG010009230.1, from coordinate 1,529 downwards.
TTTTGCTTTGCGACTTTGCAGCTTTGCCGCTTTTGCAGCTTTGAGACTTTGAGACTTTGCGTCCCTGGGTCATCTCTAGAAAACATTTCGGGCGAGTTGCTTATATGGTTAAGAAAATATAAGGTTGTGAAAAAGGTGTTTGAAGTGTACAAGATTAGCCCCTAATCGTATATTTTAGTTAAAATGCATTAGCAAGATGGCGCTATTTTGAAGCGTTTTTCATCCTTTCCTAACTACTATGCAGCAAAACCAATGAGGTATTAATCATCGTTGGGACCATCCCGCGTCCAAATAGAATTCTTCAAATTGTCAGGACTCATTTTTAAACTGCCTCAAGTCATCTAGCTGCAGTTTTTAAATTTCATTTTTTGTTTAGGCCCCTACTAAGGAACATTTTTGGACACTTAACGTTCGTATCAAATGTTACAGTACTTATTTTCCATACCCACACGCCCCTTATAACGGGTTACGATAAACTTGTTACGACCCTACCCATCCTCAAATGTATTGAGCTAGAATAATTATGTGAACGGCCCTTCAGAGCTAGCAGCGCGGCGCCACCTAGCGAAGTATGCGAGTCGTTCACGCTATTCGTTCAACGAGATATTTATAATTATGCTGGAATGCGGAGCGCGTCACAAAGTATGACTGTGGCGCGACTCGTTTAAATTTGTGGGGAATCGTGCAGTTGATAGAGCCTACTAACTCTCTTGACTCGCCGGAACGTCTAAGTTACACGTACGCGGATGTGTAGGCTAGATCTGCACATATAGTAGGCCTATTCCCAGGCCTACTGTTGTAAAAGAAGAGTTCAGAACAAAGAAAAGACACGAATTTAGTCCTGCTCTAACGGGCGTAGACCTATTAAAGCCAAGGTTATTCTCAATCGAAAGAAATTTTTGCGATAAAATTCAAAGGCATAAAGCGTGTCAAATCGAGCAGGTTTCATCTCAACAACAAGTAGGCCATGTGACATTTAAGTAATGGTGCTACTACTGCTACTAATAGTAGTAGTAGTAGCGAGTTTTTCCGTCCGTTCCATAGTCTGACGACTATCGGGGACGCAAAAGGTATTTGAATGATTTTGAAATTGAAGCAAAGCGGATGCAGTAGCCGAACGCGCAGCAGCGGATCAGATGGCACGAGGTTCGAAGGATTGCTAGCGGACGTCCCCACCGCAAAATGTTTATCACGCTTCAATAATTTCACAATCTACGACTCACGCTTGCACACCGAATTTGACCCGTGAATATTACTACGCCCATCTCCCCCATGCGGTATAGGCCTACCGTGTAAATAACGAGCTCGGCTATAGTCAGCTCTATTATAATAGTGGTTGAATAAGGATTATGCGACGGCGTCAGCGCAGCTATGACAGGTTTCAGAGATTTATGGCGAAGTATTCTCACTGATGACTCATAGGCGTGTTGGTACGCTGGTGGCGTTTATGCGACTATGCGTATCATTACTATTAGGGAGGCAGCACACGATGCAAATTTTTCATGCACAACGTTTATTCATAATATATA
>JAQIWG010009229.1:0-10807 GCA_034695025.1 Chamaedrilus cognettii | reverse complement strand
AGGGAGGGGGGCGGGGGCTGTACATGTAGTTTAAGCGCCGCGTATAGGCTACGTGCATAGTAACAAAGACTATTACAGTCCGATACTTGGCGAGGCTCAACGCGATTTAAGCCTAGTATGTCAATGCCCTGCTAATGGGGTTACGGTGGACAATAGTTATTGGCTGCTAGAAGTGCGTAAGAGACTTCATTACAAGTTAGTGCGTAGAGGGCGCAAGCATAAGTTGATAGTAAGTTGGCTGCTATAAGTGCAAAAGCGACTTAAAGCGGCTACAGTAAACGACAAATTTGAGAGCCAAAGGTGCACACATGCAGAAGCGGGAGCTAGAAGTGCACAGAAGCAGCAAACGTTGCACCCTCTCCGTGTTTACAGCTTGTTTATGAAGCGCAGGAATTTTTCTTCAAATGCGATATAATGGATATCAACTCTTCTTATACACATTAAAACATTGTAATTCGCCATTTTAACTGACACAGACATGATGATTCATAATCGAAGTCCAAACTTCAAAAATTCCATATCTCTTTTTGACCGCCGCTGCAGATAATGCACCTTTAGCGCCAAACCCTCGAAATGGCTTCTCCGTCATGGAGTGTTATTTAGTTAACAGCAACGCCGTTGACGCCCTGACATTTGGAAAGTTAGGCCCCATGTTTATTTTCAGTAGCCTATTCTCAATTATGGTAGCGTCTTTAGTGAATGGCTGCCATATTTGGTAAAGAATTCTTTATAATGCGCTATCCATTCTGAACGTATGTGCTAGACAATACTAATGCTTTATATGGGCCTATCGTAGGATATTTTGCACCGATTTGATAAGTTCTATTTCCACTGTGGCACAGTGTATGGGGTTCTAGATACCCCATATCTCTACCGCATACGTTGTGCCACAGAGCAAATACAACTTTAAAAAATCGCCGCAACATAAATCATCAAAAACTAAAACACTCATGCAAAATTCTGATCATTAACCAAATGATGACACACTCAGCTAGAACCATTGCGTACAATTGAACATTTAATTGAATTCCAAAATTAACCTGTCGTCAAGAATTAGGCGTTGTGGTGCCGCTGTCCTGCAAGACGGGCGTTAATCTAATTTCGACGAGAAGCGAATCAGACTTTTATGGCGCGATCACGTGCTCGACCTATCCGCTGAAAAACGAGACAACGGCACGACGCGTTGAATCTCCGTGTTTCCCCGCGTGTGTTACAATTTTGTGTTGCTTTGTGCTGTCATGCGCCAAACCGCGGTCTTGCTGTACATTATAGCGTGATTATGCCGTAATGAATGCAAACCACGGTCCTGTTAGGGTTGATTCCCGCTGAGCTAATAAACCTACATGACATTGTATGCGACTTTATGTTGCCCTAATGATGAGGTGTTTAAGAACTGTGTCGCAAAATCAGTTGCAGATGCTGCGACGAAGTTAGTATGAAATAACAAAGTTGTTTTAAACATATATATAACGATAATTTTATATAATCACGCAGTAAACTATACCTGACAATTTCAGCTATCTTCTTTGGCTTGAGAATTTGTTTAAATATTGGCTCCCGTTTTAGATCGAAAGAGGCAGGCTTGGTTGTCTATTACATTTGGTGTACACAATCACAAATATCATGTAAAATTATGATGAAAGCATGTTTTAAGCATGATGAAACTGAAATCTGGCATTTAGCTGAATTCAAAAAATTGAGACCCATTCTTTTGTAGTGTCCAAAACTGGTATCGGTCTCGGCATTGGACATACGATTAGAATTACACGAAGATAACTAAAAATCTATCACAAACATTACATATCGAATGTGTAATGACATATCGTATGTACGGTACATGTAAGTTACTCAGCAGATCCTCGTGCATGTCATAGCTTGGGCCTACCGTGTGGTCCGTTAGAAATGGCATTTTGAGCACATTTCACGTTGTGTCCGAAAAATACTGCTAGCAACCAATTGTTACTTGTGCTTACGAGTGTGCTTAAAAATAATTTAATTCATTCACTTCAACAAACTGCATCGCTTCAGGTGTAAACTCGATTCTTTTATGTACTAGTACGTCAAGAAGTGCATCATCATTATGTTAAAGCCCACTATATATACCATGCCCCCCCCCCCCCCACATTCCCCCATGCTCCTGCTACTGTTTATGGTCTACTGTTACACGGTTACACCACGTGTTAAAAGCGCCGCCGGCTCTCACATGTCGTCAATCCATCGTGAAAATTGGCTCTCGTCCGGGCGTTAGAGGACGCTCATTTGACGTATGCTGCAATCTGATTCTTCCTCGGGGCATCGCATTTCTGCGCGGAGCCTGAGATGGAATCTTTCCATTTTTCTTTGCACACAGTCCGTTCGGTGTGAAAACCGGATGCAAACAGACAAACCTGTCGTGCCTATTGTGACCATATTTTTTTTGTCCGTTCTGTTTGCTGATTTACCTTGGTTATTTGAGCCCCGGGGTTGAATTTTAAGGACCGCGTGTACTGTCTAGTAACAAGGACTATATAGGCTACTGTCCGGTTCTGTGTAAGAGGGCCGACACAAAACCGCTTCTCCTTCTTTCTTTTGTCGCCTCTGACGACTTGCCCGGGGAGCTCTGGGCTGCAAGTCTATTATTTTGACCCCCGACTTGCTGGGGTATTTAAATGATTTTTATTTGAGCCCTTTTTGGTGCCCGCTTCCGTATCTAGCCAATTGTGTGCGGTATAGTGCACGGTGTATTTAGAATGAATTCCATTCAAAATACACCGTAAAGCATTCAATGAATACTTCGTCTCATTGCGTCATCACGACACAACGCGCGATAAAAATCGGATGACATGTTTTCTGCTCTAACTGGGTGAAACTATTTCCGTTAGCCTACGCAAACAGAAACTTCGTCTGATTTTCTTTTTTCAAGCAGTGTGATTGTTGATGGTGTGAAAGTGAGCATTGGACGAGATCGACAGAGAGCGAGAGAGAGAGTATCAGCGTTACAAAGTGTAGAATCGATCCACCGCGCCGCTCGTGGACTTGCATCAATATTCTTTCACTACATCCGGTGGGCTGGACGTTCAACCCTTTCATTTTTTTTATCAAAATGTCAGATAATTTCGAAGATCAATGTCGGGCAATAAATTTAAAGTCTTTAAAATGTTAGATGCGATCGAGTATAAGTTTGCTAATCTTTTTAATGCTTGTAAAGATACATGTACACTATAATGAACGCTGTTACAACACGCATATTAATTTTGTGCATGAATGCGAAAATAAAAACTATCCAAAATTTGTAATATTAGAGATTGAGAGAAAGTTTCAGGCTAATTGAAACACAAACCTCTTGTTCTTGTATCTAGGCCTATACTGCAGGAAAACTTTTTCCTGGTTGGGCTTTTATAGTAGGTAATATGCTATATCCCTACCAAAACTTAAGACCAGCTTCAAAATAACGCCTATTTTTGTAATTATTCCACGGTTTCTTAGATTAAAAGGCTAGGAAACTATATCCTTTTAGATCTGACTTATCAAGTAGATTGTTGCTTCATTTATGTCAGAGACATCAAAATGACGCACATTGCTCGCGCTTCTAAGCGTTATGCTGATAGAATTGGATTTTTATGTCTGCGTGATGAAAATAACTTGAGAAGGCTTTGAAGTTGAACCCAACGAGGCGCTATCAGACGGATAATGAGACCCTCGATGGGGCTTTGACATTTCATCATCTAAGCTCGCGTCAATTGAATATTCTTCAAATAAGAACGTACTTCGGGTGCAAACAGCAGGAAAAATGTTCTGTGACGCACGAAGAACACGTTGCCTAAATCAGTTGTTCGAGTGGTTGCAATAACCATCCAATTGCGCGCCGCGGTTCGAGCTTTCAGCACAGTTCCGGCGTCGGCTGCGAGAAACGTACATCGGGCATTAATAGGAATCAAATCTGCCAAATTTAACTTTTACGAATTGAAAATTGGCTTCATTATTTGGCGATAAAACCGTTTTCTTAAATCGATATGAAAATATTTCAGCGATTTAATGCGATAAATTATTATTTGTTTTTTGTGCGTTTGCGTTTGTAAGTTCATAGCTGCTGGCGAGCATTAATTTACTACTTTTGTTTCGCCTGTTCATTAAAAAATGATGTTATTTCGCAGCATATTCTATCCATTCGTTTGCCTTTACTGGTGCCATATTCCATGACGAACATCACACTTTGCTGGCTGCTGTGGAACGAGTCCGACTATAAAACAAATAAAATAATTCAATATTGATTAAATGTAGCTAACATGCACAGTGTCCGCCAATGTCAACTTCAGGCTGTCTCTAAAGCAAAGCCTCAACGTAAAATTATTTAACATTTTTCGCATGGTTTAATTCAGTAACATACTTGTGCTTGCAATATAAATTTTTGTAACATGTGACGCCGCTGATGCTTTCCGTGATTCCTTGAAAATTGCCTAATTCGTGCAGAACTTTATGCAGCGTTCTGGAATCTGTAACGTACTGCATGTTGCATTAATAATTCTGTATTATAAACCAAAATGTAGACAGAAAGGTGTACAAAAAAGGTGATACTTCATAGGGGGGCCGACGTAGCTATGCGTAGATAACAAGGGTAGCATCTGCCAATTTCAAAATTGCATTGTTAATTGCTTCCTATCTTCTGGAAGGTTTACCCCACCCCCTGCCAAACTTCCTGCCCCCCTGAAAAACTATCACATCACTATGAGATTCGGATGGAAAGCAAAGGCTGAATATTGATCCGCTTTCATTTCAGGTCAGCTTGGCCGTGTTCCGCTACATCGTCGTATGCCACCACAGCCTTGGTCCGCGTCTCTGCAACCTTCACCGCGCCAAGGTCGCCATCGCGGCCGTCCTCCTTACCACCATCGTCTTCTGCGTCCCCAACTACATCATGCACACAACGTACAGCACGGGCAACGGGACGTACTGGCTGCGCGAGAACGACTTCGTCACTGCCACCTACAAGTCCGTCTACTACTGGTCGTTCGGGGTGGTGCTGAAGGTGGCTCCCTGCGTGCTGCTCGCTGTCCTCAGCGCGCTGCTCATACGCGCCATGAAAGCAGCGGCGGAGAAGAGACGTCACCTGAAGGCGCAGGGCAAAAAAGTGGAGTCTGAGCGCGCTAACGAACATTATCGTACGACGGCCATGTTGGTATCTGTCGTGTTGTGTTTTGTCGCGACGGAACTACCGCAAGGTATTCTAGCGTTTCTAAGCGGCGTCGATAGGGATATATTCGAGAGCGTTTACGTGCCGTTAGGCGATGTGTGGGATATCCTAGTGCTCATAAACAGCGCTGTTAACTTCATATTGTACTGCATCATGAACCGGAGGTTCCGAAAGACGTTTTGCCACGTGTTCTGCGGGTTTATGGGTGCGAATCGGTCGGAAAGGACGCTGTTGGGACAGCCGTCGAGCTTTGCCGATACGCAGTTCTCGAGGCTATGACTGGGTCAAGACTTGGCTTGTTGCAGACTGAAAGGGCATTGGAATTTGCCGATTGCCAACCGGAAAGGTAATGGAAACCGATTGTAAAGAATTGTGACTTTGTTTTTGGGTTGTTTTGCGTTTTTTGTTTAGTCGCTCATCCCACGATTAATTTTTTTTCGATTTGGATGCGAATAACCAAACGCTCCTCTCTAAACTTATGTGAGCCTTTTTTTACATAACATGATAAAAAACAGAGGTAGAAGCAATTCGCTTTTATAACTACTGGTACCAGCAACACAACCCTAGAGATCGCGTGTTGCACCACTTCTGAAGTATATAGCAATTCGTTTCTAGTGATTTTTTTACTGCTCAAATTATATACATTATACTGGGTGACGGCGCGCATCTAATGAATGGCAATGTCAATGATTGTTGTTATTTGTGTGTTCTTCAAATTATAATCATAGTATTTTATGCATTTGCCAACACAGAACGCGTAGTGTACATTTACTTTCTTGTCGTTCAGAGTCGTACGCTATCATTGATATTAATGGACCAAGGGAAGACCTTTTTACTTCAATTTAGGAGTCAACGTGCGACATTGAAAGACCCATTTGACATTAATTATCGTTGCACATGATTTTGACAAAACAAAATTGATCGTTACTTGATTAATGAAGCGTTTTACCTGTAATCAGTGCACAAAATGAGATTATTTGATTTTCGTTCAAAATCGTAACGTGATGAAACTTTATGTGGAGCTTATGTAAACCCATATAATTATTTTTCTACAAGTTTTGTACATATCTTATTTAACTGCCGGACAGTATAGCTCAAGTTATTTTTCATTCTGGAATCGGTACCTCAATCTCTATGGCATGATGTTTGACCGAAACTGGCAAAATGTGCAACTCAACTGTACATTGAAAACATCCTCTGCTGCATTTGATTCGCTCTCCTTAAACTTAAGTCAGAAACTTGTGTTTTCTCGACTTGACAATGTCAGTCCAATCCACGACAGCGTGGATTGGTGTTTAGTAGTGGCAATATTCAATACAAATACTCGCCGACACCGGCGCGATTTAAGGAGACCCGACGTTTTCTGTCGGGAGTCTCGAAGTAAACAATGTTGTTTGTAATAATTACTCGGCGACACAAATGAAATTCCTCCGTAAATTCCTTTGCGCCGTTAGCGGGTACCGCAGTTTATGTTCAGCGCTCGAGCTAAATTGCGCAGTTGCAGTGCGGTGGATCCCCCCTCCCCCAATATTCTAAATCTCATCTTATGTTTGGGAGCTAGGAGGGCCATTTTTAAAGCAGGTCCAAAATTTTATATGCATAAGTTAAAACGTGGAGCAAATTTTAAATGCAACGGTTAAAAAGTCATATGAAAACGAAAATGACGCACCGCTAAATTATTTTAAAATGCCTTCAATACAGTCTTCAGCATCGCGTTTGTGAGTGTCGTTTGGAGAATAAAAATAGTTCGACATTTTCATCAAAAACCACTGTATCTTCAGTACCAAGGAAAGCCACCCTCCCCCATAAAAATATACGTAACGCTAGCACTGTTTATGTTACTGCCTCCGAACGCATATTTGCAAAAAGAGATAGGCAGCGAGCGAGTCATAAAGTTTCCGTTATTCAGCGTCGTATGTATCGTCGGCGTCGTCAAAACTTGAGACGTAAGGAAGAAAATGCATCTCCACGGAAAAACTTGGTGAGCACTGCGTCTCAACAAAATGCAAGTTGCTCTCAAAACGGTCATATTTAATTTTCTTTGCTGCGCGAAGATTAATCTTCCGCCAACTCAGAAAATTTTCATCGTAAATCTCACACTTTGTGGGTTCTTAGCTGCACGACTGCCTGTAGAACAGTGAAAAAAGATTTAGTTTGTTTTCTCGCAGCCATTTTGCTATCACTGTCAATAAAGCCGCGCTCTCTCTTCTTGAGAGTTCAAGGACCTGTGTGTAGTAACGAAGACTATAATTACATCCGGTTCAGTGCCTTGGCCTCGGCTTTGCCAAGCAAAGAACCGCTCCCCTTTTTTTAGTCGCCTTTTACGACTTGCGCGAGTAGCTCTGGGCTGCAAGCCAATTCTTTGTTCCCCAGCTTTGCAGAGTTACACCATTAACGCCGTGCAGGCCTCCTTATGGTGACCGATAGGCTATGTAGTCGGTCACTGTGATCAGCGGGCAGTCGACCGGAGCAGCGCTACGGTGGATCAAACGACGACAATTTACACTATCCAGAATCCAGTCCGAAACTTTTCGTCAGCCGTGTCCGGCAGTAAAACACGGCAGCTATGCAATTTCAACTTGACTGACTCTTGTTTAGAGAGACATTGACTGCGGGGATGGGCGCATTCGCTGACGGCTGCAATGCTCGTTTATACGTGGTATGGGCTGTTGTATCTAAAGGAGTAGTCTATTTAGATTTTTACGCACGATGAATTAATATGCGTATCTGGCGGTAATATGCGATGAATTAATATGCGTATCTGGCGGTAATATGCGATGAATTAATATGCGTATCTGGCGGTAATATGCGATGAATTAATATGCGTTGTAAAGATATATAAATCTTTTATTCACAATCAAGGCAGAACACAATAAAGAAAAGAACCTTAAACAAACATGCAGCTGAAGTGCGAGCTAAATTAAGGTGAAATTCACAAAATAGATCTGTATTATTATGTTCTTATCCTATGGAACTAATAGGCTAATAATTTACTAAGAAGCAATCGATTTTGTTGACTGAAGCAGCACATGGAAGTCTTACAGTATAGAAAATATCGTAAAATGTGTATAATGTCAATTCAATTCGCGGTTAGACTGTCAATCTTAGACTGCTGTAACAGTTAAGCAACACTTGAACATCAGCCAGTTCTGACGTGACAGTCTGTCTCGCGTCCTAGTGTCGGTCACGATTGAACCCCGAAGAGGTGCGGCTCCGAGCGAAGTTTTCACATCGTGTTCGTGACTTTCAACACAATGAACAACTTTAAAATAACTCTCAAATAAGCTACATGTACGCGCTCGCCTATTGAACGACGATCCAAATTGAGTTTGGTTCGTTTAGCATTGCAGGGCGTAGGAAATGCGCTTCTTCATTCAGTTATTGAAAAATCATATATTTTAAAACTTGGATTGTAGATTATTGGCACCGGATTATGAGGGAAATATGATTGATTGATACTGGCGAGCTGAACTTAATTTTGCCCAAATTAATTTCAATTTAAATTACGTTGAGTAAGAACAATATATATCTTCGAATGGAAAACTGAAGACTGTAGCCACGAATCAAGCTCTGAGTCAAAACGCCCATGGTTCGCACACATGCATTGAGTCTCTCAATGGGACCTGTGCACAGTCGATTCGACTGTTCCGACAGCTATTATCGGCTCCTATACAATGTCCTGTAGCTCCCGTTTCTCGCACAAATCAATCGAATTTCGCGCCTTTTGCCTCATGCTCACGCCTCTCCGAGCGGCGCGTGTCTACAAATGGATTCCTCAACGATCGGTGAGCGACTTGTCGTGTGAATATCGTGTGTGACTTGACGGTTTCTTGTATTTGTATGCGGGCCAAGGGACTGGTTGGGAGAGGGGATACAGGGAGACAATTACATGGGATGAATGGTGGACTACAGTGAAAGAAAGTCGGATGACTATGAAAGAGCTCATGGATTCAAGCAGCCGGTGTCCGGCATGGCCTGGCAATTGTACATAACTGTGCACGTCACATCTAGCATGGTATGAAGCCAATGCATGTACAAGTGTACATGAATGAGTCCTACAGAACAAAATACATTTAAATTCTTTGCGCTCCTTTGAAGATTTTTAGCGTCGATTTTTTTATCAGGCTCTCCTACTGGGCAGTTGTACTACGTGGCTGTCGATGTTTGAAACACCTGTCATGGCTAAACTCAGGTTTTTGCAATTTTGTGTGGAAATAAAATATTGATCGATTGATTGATAGCAGCTTTCGATGTATTGAAGTCCTGCTGGTTTTACTAATAATCTTTTATTAATAGTATTTTTTATTTTTTGTGTGCTGCCTGCTTCGTAATTCATCAAAGAACATCGATGGCACCGTGAATTAAGATCACAAAGTGCTCGTTCGACCCCCGTCATTGTCGCAAGCTGACACCAGTGATCGAGAAGGCTATTTTGCGTATGACACTTGACCTTACACTCCGTCCTTGCAGACTCCAGCTGTCCACCGTCCGCTAGTGCTAATCGAATCGACGCATTATGCCATAATTGACCTCTTTGTTCAACGAAGATCCGCTGAGCCGGAAGATGGTCCATCGGCCGTATATGGTAAGCTTTCATGGAATAAAATCGAACATACGCTGCAATAGGTGGCAGGCTCCCTGCGAACACTGTCGGGCTTACATTATGGTCCCAGGCATGACACACTGAAGAAAGGTCAGTAACGACTAGACTCTAATCATTATTATGAGACTCCATCGAATGCAGTCCGTGCACCCGTGCGTAGCGGTCTTCTTGTTCATTTTTGCCACCATGCAACTTTGCGGTTCATGCCACTTTGCGACTTTGCATCATTTTATCTGCATAAATCTGCATAAGCTTACATGCAGTCACGGATAAAACTTACGGCAGTAAGTTCTTCGGCCTACTGAGTAGGCCTAGTGAGTACAGCCACATGGCCTACTGCGTTTAATCTGCCAGCACAATATTTCAATGATTCCAAATTCGATTAAAATTAGGCTAGACCTGCAAAGATTATTTTAACTTCGATACTGGCCTAATTAAGGTCAAACAATTTCACTATAATTTTAGTAATCTTGCGCCTATAGCCCTAGTATATAGGCCTATATGCCTATATATTAGGCCTATATGCCTATAGGCCTATAGGCCTATAGGCCGACCCCAATCCCCTATAGCCTTCATGGGCGTCTAAAACTATACAATATTCATATTTTGTAAGTACAATGTAGCCCCATATGTTGTAAGACTTGTCTGCTTTCTAGCGATCATGTCCGTGTGATGAGTTGAGCTTGTGGCGCCTCTGGTGCGAGGTTTGTGAAGAACGATAAGATCTGGGCCGAGTTCTTTCACCAGACGATCTCAATTACGCGTAATTATATCTATACATGTATACATGTAGGCCCTACATTGTGTAGCCTACTTCAAGAGAGTTATTCGTGGCGATGATATCGGTCGCTGAAGTCGCTAAAGCCGTGACTGGGGTTAAGTTGTTAGACTAGCCTACCGAGTAGTATAGGCTAGCTGGTCATAGCGAAACAATGGTGTGAGAAAACCCTCGCTCTTTAAAGATATCTATATAGATTTTAACAGGGGCGTAGCAACGCCTGAAGGGCATGGGGGGGTTGAGGTGGAAGGGGGCA